>JAJPUD010004833.1:103672-180809 GCA_023553655.1 Myrmecobius fasciatus | reverse complement strand
GAAGAGAAAATCATAACTCTGGGTAAATAAGATGGCAGGGAATACAGATATAGTTATTTTAACTGTGAATGTGAATGGGATGAACTCTCCCATAAAACAGAAGCGGGTAGCAGACTGGATTAAAAGCCAAAATCCTACAATATGTTGTTTACAAGAAATACATCTAAAGCATAGAGATACATACAGATTGAAGGTAAAGGGCTGGAGCAGAAACTTCTATGCTTCAGGTGAACAAAGAAAGGCAGGGGTAGCAATCCTTATCTCGGATCAAGTAAAAACAAAAATAGATCTAATTAAAAGAGATAAGGAAGGAAACTACATTTTACTAAAGGGTTCCATAAGCAGTATGGACATAACCCATAGTAGACAGTAACCCATAAGCAGTATCAATACTTAACATATATGCACCAAGTGGTATAGCATCCAAATTCCTAGAGGAGAAGTTAAGAGAGATGCAAGGAGAAATAGACAGTAATACTATACTAGTGGGAGATCTCAACCTTGCTCTCTCAGAATTAGATAAATCAAATTCCAAAATAAATAAGAAAGAAGTTAGGGAGGTTAACAAAAGGGTAGAAAAGTTAGGTATGATAGATCTCTGGAGGAAATTGAATGGAAATTAGAAATGTTAGCTTTGGCAGTAAGAGAAGAAAAAGAGATTAAAGGAATTAGAGTAGGTAATGAGGAAACCAAATTATCACTCTTTGCAGATGACATGATGATATATGTAGAGAACCCTAAAGACTCAACTAAAAAACTACTAGAAACAATTCACAACTTTAGCAAAGTTGCAGGATACAAAATAAATCCACATAAATCATCAGCATTTTTATATATTACCAATAAAGTTCAGCAGCAAGAGATACAAAAAGAAATTCCATTCAAAATGACTGTTGATAGTATAAAATATTTGGGAATTTATCTGCCAAGGGATAGTCAGGAACTATATGAACTAAATTACAAAACACTTTCCACACAATTCAAATCAGACCTAGTCAATTGGAAAAACTTAAAATGCTCATGGGTAGGACGAGCGAATATAATAAAAACAACAATACTACCCAAACTAATTTACTTATTTAGTGCCATACCAATCAAACTCCCAAGAAATTATCTTTCAGATCTAGAAAAAATAGTAGCAAAGTTCATTTGGAAAAACAAAAGGTCAAGAATTTCAAGGGGATTAATGAAAAAAAAAATTTGAAGTTTGGTATTTAATGGGGGGGGTTTAATTTGTTCTTTTTCTAGGTTTTTTAGTTGCAAGCCCAATTCATTGATTTTTTCTTTGTCTATTTTTTTGCAAATAAGCATCTAGAAATATAAAATTTCTATTTATTACCTCTTTGGCTGCATCCCACCAATTATGTTAAGTTGTCTCATTATTGTCATTCTCCTGAATGAAATTATTGATTGTGTGTAATTTGCTGTTTCACCCATTCCTTCTTTAGGATGAGATTATTTAGTTTCCAATTGCTTTTTGGTCTATTTTCTCCTGGCCTTATATTTTGTGTGATTTTTATTGCATCATGATCTGAAAAAAATGCATTTACTATTTCTGCCTTCCTGCATTTGCTTTTGAGGTTTTTATGTCCTAACACATGGTCAGTTTTTGTATAAGTTCCATGAACCACTGAGAAAAAAAGTAAAGTCCTTTCTATCTCCATTTAATTTCCTCCAAAGATCTATCATACCTAACTTTCCTAACATTTTGTTTCTTCCTTAACTTTTTTCTTATTTATTTTGTGGTTTGATTTATCTAGTTCTGAGAGAGTGAGGTTGAGATCCTTCACTATTATAGGTTTGCTGTCTTGCATCTCTCTGAACTTTTCCTCTAGGAATTTCCATGTTATACCCCTTGGTGCATATGTTTAATATTGATATTGCTTCATTATCTATAGTACCCTTTAGTAAGATATAGTTTCCTTCCTTGTCTCTTTTAATTAGATAAATCTTTGCTTTTACTTGATCTGAGATCAGGATTGCTACCCCTGTTTTTTTTTTTGTTCACCTGAAGCATAATAGAGTGTGCTCCAGCCCCTTACTTTCTCTCTGTATATATTATTATGTTTTAAATGTGTTTCTTGTAAACAGCATATTGTTGGATTCTGGCTTTTAATCCAGTCTGTTATCTGCTTCTGCTTTATGAGAGAGTTCATTCCATTCACATTCACAGTTGAAATTACTAATTCTATATTTCCTACCATCTTATTTACCCTAGGTTATGCTTTTCTCTTTCCTATTCCCCTTCCCTCCTTCCCAGTATTTTGTTTTTGATAACCTCCTCCCTCAAACAATCTTTTCCCTTTAGAGCCCCACCCCCTTTTTACACCTTTCCCCTAATTCTTCTGTTTTCCTTTCTATTAGTCTTTGACTTTCTTTCCCCCCTTTCCCTCCTATTTCCTTATAAGGTGGGACAAAGTTCTTTGTGATACCAAATATATCTATTATTCTCTCAGAACCAAATCTGATGAAATTAAGGTTAACACAATGCTCATCTCCCTCCCTTCTTTCTCTCATGTGTAATAGGTTTTCTTTACCTCTACATGGATGTAATTTCTTTTATTTTGCCTCCTTTTCCTCTTCTTCCAGTGTTATCCCTTTCCTACCTCTAATTTCTTTTTATAGTATCATAATAATCATAGTCATCATAATATAATAAAATCAACCCTCATTCTCTAAGTATATCTATTACACAAATATAGTTCTCAAGAGGTATTTTTTTTTCCTTTTTTCCTTTTTTATGTTTCTCTTGAGTTCTGTGTTTGGAGATCAAATTTTTTGTTCAGTTCTTGTCTTTTCATTAGAAATAGGTGAAATTCACCTATATAATTGAATGTCCATCTTCTCTCCTGAAAGATAATGCTCATTTTAGCTGGATAGTTTATTCTTGGCTGTGATCCCAGTTCCTTTGCTTTTCAGAATATCAGGTTCAAGGCCCTTTGATCCCTTAAGGTGGAAGCTGCTAGGTCCTGGGTGATCCTAATTGTGGCTCCTCAGTATTTTTAATTTTTTCTTTCTGGCTGCTTGCAATATCTTTTCCTTGGTAGGATAGTTCTGAAATTTAGCCAACAATATTCCTTGGGGATTTAATAATTTTGGGGTTTCTTTTAGGACGTGATCGGTGGATTATTTCAATAGTTATATTTCCCTCTGATTCTAAAATATCAGGGCAGTTTTCTTTTATGATTTCCTATAAGATGATATCTAGGTTCTTTATTTCATTATGTCTTTCAGGAAGCCCTATAATCCTTAGATTATCTCTCCTAGATCTATTTTCCAGATCAGTTGTTTTTCCTAGGAGATATTTCATGTTTTCTTCTATTTTTTCATTTTTTTTGTTTTTGTTTGACTGATTCTTGAAGTCTTGTTGAGTCATTCAATTCCATTTGTTCAATTCTAATTTTTAATGTCTTATTTTCTTCAGTTACTGTTTTTAGCTCCTTTAGCAATTGGCCAATTACATTTTTTGTTCATTGCATTCTTTTTCCATTTTTTTTGGTAATGATCTCATTTTGTTTCCTTACATTTCTTCTAATTCTTTTTTTTAAGATCCTTTATGCAGTCTTCATAGAAAGCCTTGTGACATGGGGTACAGTTTATGTCTGTCTTTGGGGCTTTTTCTGGAGTTGCTTTACCTTTAGGGACCTCAGGATTTGAGGTTTGTTCTTCCCTCTCTCCATAAAAGCTATCTATGGTTAGAGTTCTTTTTGGTTTTTTTATTCATTTTTTTTAAAGGTGTGAGGTCTGTTCAAGGCAAAGGAGAAACAGCTGCTTTAATTTGTCCTGGGGCAATTCTTCTTATTGATTGATTGTTTTAGGGTGCTGTGTAATGGCAGCTAGGTCCTGCACTCTTCAGGGGTTCAGTGTTTCACAATCTACCCCCCACAAAAAGCAGATCTGCCAAACCACTTGCTTACAATCAGGACAGATCAGCCCAAGAGGCCCAAAGAAGACTCCCAGGTGTGTGGAAGCCACAACACTTTGACTCCTGCTCCAGCTCCCTGCCCGGGTCTCCTTGTGCAGCAGTCTGGATTCGGCAGACCACCCCCCTGCCCAATTGAAACAGACATGTTTTGAAGCTGTTCCAGGGTTTCTTCTTCTAGAAATGGGTTGTACTCCAGATATTGTGGATTCTTTGACTTCAAAACCAGTCTAGTGGCTTCATCTGCTGTTGGTTTGAGGGAAGGTTAGAGGAGGTTACAGAGACTCCTGTCTGATCTCCTCCATCTTGACTCCATCCCTCCCCCCCCTCCCCAGCTTTATTATATTGTTTAGTAGTGACAAGGAAATAAAGGAATATTTTGGAATAATTTCTAAAAGTGTTTAAATAATATTTGGCAGATTTGATTGCTAAACTAGTTACTGATTTTTTTCTTAAATAAAGATTTGAGTGAATGGGAGAGGCATTACAATTAAGAAAAAAGGCAAATATTGATTCAATTTTCAAAAACTAGAAGTGAGTAGTGTCGAAATTACAGGACAGCAAATTTGACTAGCCTTCCTGGCAAAATTAAAAATTCCAGACTTCTTTCTCAAGGGCAGAGTGGTAAAGGAAAGGAATCCTTTAGAAGGGAAACAATAATCATTAAAACCAGATTGACCTCATCAAGAATAAGTCATGAAGGCTCTAATTCTGTTCATGATAGACTGGAAGATTAGGGGAATACCACAGGTAGAATATATGTAGATTTCAGCAAAGTGTTTGACAAAAGCTGTTATGCTATATTTGTAAGACAAATAGAGAGGCAGCAAGATGTATTTTTTGTTAGATGGTAAGTATAGTTAAGTGGCAAATTTCACTCCCTAACCCTAACCCTAACCCTAACCCTAACCCTAATCCTAACCAGAGAACTGTTTTTTAGCCCTGTTGTTGTTTAGTTGTATCTGACTCTTGATGAACCCTTTTGGGGTTTTCTTGGCAAAGATACTGGAGAGATTTGCTGTTTTTCTTTTCAGCTCATTCACATGGCTAGTAAGTGTTTACAGCAGGATTTGAACTCATATTTTTCTGACTCCAGGACCACCACTCTGCCCACTGCACCATTTTGCTGGCCTTGTTTTGGCCTCATGGAAGCCCATTTCTACCTCCAAAGGCTAGGATGAAAGTATGGAAAGTATGCTTGTCAAATTTGCAACTAACAGGAAGCCCAGAGGGAAAGTTAATAGGATTGAATAAGAATCTCAAAAGATCTTGTCATGATAGAATGAAAAGATGAATTTCTAAGAAGGTAATGCTTAATAGCAATAAGTGTTAAAAAAAATTCAGCATCACAAGAACTGAATGGGTGAGTTATGACTACACAGTAGTTCCTATGAAAAACATCTGTGGGTTATAATGTAAACTCAATATGCATCAATAGGTGTGGCTTGAGCCAAAGAGCTAATGCATTGAGAGCCTCTATTCTGCTCCTGGTATTTCTGACTGTTCTGTGTCCACACTAACTCTCAGGTAGATGACCTTTTTTCAGATGTAGGATCAATCTATTGAGGAGGATTTTAATAAGAATCTACCAATGACTGAGAGAGAAGCACACACACACACACATACACACATACACACACACACACACACACACACCTCGTGATTGTTACAGGACAATCTATTTCCCTTACTTTTATAGAGAAGAACAATGGAGACAAACTTGAACTCATGGATCATAATCTCCTTTTGCCATATAATCTGGACAACTTTAGTCAGTTTTTGTATGAGCAATGGACATTTCACCTTATAAATCTAAGCTGGAATAGAATTAGCACCAGGTTCTTTGCCACACAAAAATAGTCTCTAATGGCATTCAACACCTCTCCTTCAGTTGGAATTTCAACTAGGGAGTGATTGATTTCAACTTGAGGTAAATAGTCAATGGTTTATCATTGATTAATGATGGTCTATTGAAAACACTATGAAATTGTTCAGCCCTTTTCTATAGGATCATGTCCTTATTACTAATTAATGTGACTTTATCAGCACTGAGTAGTTGAGCTGTACCATAGGCCAAAGACCATAAATAGCCTTCTGAACATCACAAAAGAACTCTGGATTGTTACTATTGGCAAAAACTAAATTTCATCTGCCTTCTTACTGAGCCAAGAATCCTTCATCTGTATAAATTTTGATTGTACTTTACTTTTGATGGAATTGAATGCTACCTTCTTAGAATTGGATGAACTATACTTTTGATACACCCTGTGGAGTTCTTGTTTCTTTATTTAGCAGCTTCTGAATTTCTCCTCATTTTCATGAAATTAGTCTTGATATTTGTGAGTGTTCTGACCCAGATGAGCAAGTGCAGTGCTGTACACCACATCTCTAAAAATTACCCATTCCTTTTGTGCTCCACTGTTGCCAACTGTGTGTTGGCTCAACTTGCCCTCCAAGTTAGCAATAAACTGTTCACTCTCAGAGAAGCACGCTAATCTGTTGACAATATTTCTTCTGGTAGTATTTGTTGCCTTGTTGAATTTTTGTTGAATGCTAATATTTAGCTTGGAGAGGATAATTCCATGATCAGTACAGCACTCTGCACCACACATTGCCTTTATCACTCTCACATCCTGTCTGTCTCTTCTCCTTACAATTACATAGTCTATTGACTAAAATTTCAGTAGAAATTCCAGGTGCAGAACAGAGGTCTTTACACAACATTTGTATATTTGACCAAGGCTTTTAATACTGTCAGTCATGAGGGTTTATGGAAAATTATGTCAAAATCTGGTTGCCCAGAGGAGTTAATCAATATAGTAGGTCAATTTCTTGATGGCATGCTTGCCCAGGTTCTGGACAATGGACAATGCTCTCAAATTTTCTCAATCACCTATGGAAACAAGGTTGAATGCTTGCTCTTATGCTTTTTAACATGGTGCTTTTTTAGCTATGTTGTCAAATGCCTTCAATGAGGACACGCATAGTATCAAAATCAACTGATGGAAAATTCTTCAACTTGAAAAGGCTACAAGGCAAAACTAAAGTAAAGGGAATATTGATGCATCATTTTTTGTTTGCAGGTGATTGGACATTCATATAGTCTTCAAAGCTGAGATGCAACAAAATATGCATTGATCCTCAGCTTTTTATGCTAATTTTGGACTAACAATTAGCAAGAAAACAAAATTATTTCAATAGCCAGCACTACACCATCCATATATGGAATCATTGGTTACAGCAAATGGAGAAGCTTTGAATCCTGTAGATAAGTTCACTTACCTTGGAAGTATACTTTTTAGAGATGTATGCATTGAAAATGAGGTTGACATACATTGTCAGAGTTAGCTCAGTGTTTGGGAGACTCTGAAGGAAAGTGTGGGAGAGGATAGGTATTAGACTATCAAACTATAAGCCAAAAGTCTACTGAACCATTGTGCTAAGCTCATTGTTGAATGCCTGTGAAACCTGGGACAGTATACTAGCATTATGACAGGAAATTGAATTACTTTCATTTGAATTGTCTTAGGAAGATCACCTGTCAGGATAAGATACCAGACACTGAAGTCCTTTTTTGAACTAAACTGCCAATCATTCTGACTTTACTACAGAGAGCAGAACTCCATTGGGCTGGCCACATTGTTTGAATGTCAAAAGTACTCTTGCCAAAAAGACTATTTTATGGAGAACTCAACAGGAGAAATACTCACAAAGTGGTCAGAAAAAGCAATATAAGAACACTCCCCAAATCTCTCTTAAGAACTTTAAAATTACTCACACCTATATCAAAATAAGATGGAAATGGCTTCATGATTTAGACATAAAGGGTGTTACTGTAAGCAAATTAAAAGAGCAAGGGATAGTTTGCTTGTCAGATCTTTGGAGAACAGAGGAACTAGGGAAGAATTAGAGAACATTATGAAATATAAATTGGGTAATTTTGATTTCATTAAATTAAAAAGGGTTTTACACAAACAAAACCAATGCAGCCAAGATAAGAAGGGAAGCAGAAAGCTGGGAAACAATTTTTATCATCAGTTTTTCTGATAAAGGCTCATTTCTAAAATAGAGAACTGGGCCAAATTTATAAGAATACAAGCTATTCTTCAATTGATAAATGGTCAAAGGATATGACAGATAGTTTTCAGAAGAAGAAATAACAACCTTCCATAGCTATATGAAAATGCTCTAACTCACTATTGATTAGAGAAATGCAAATTAAAACAACTGAAGTATCATCTCACACCTACCATATTGTCTAAGAAGACAGGAAAAGATAATGATAAATGTTAAAGGGGGTGTGGGCATTGTTGGTGGAGTTGCAAACTGATCCAACCATTCTGGAGAATGATTTGGAACTGTGTCCAAATGGTGATGAAACTGTGCAGTAGTGTCACTAGTGGCCCTGTATCCCAAAGATCATAAAAGAGGGGAAAGGATTCACATATACAAAAATATTTTTAGCAGCTCTTTCTGTGGCAGCAAGGAATTGGGTAATGAGTGGATGCCCATCAGTTGAGGAATGGCTGAATAAGTTATGATATATGAATGTAATGGAATATTATTTTTCTGAGAAATGATGAGCAGACTGATTTCAGAAAATCCTAGGAAGACTTACTTGAACTAATACTGAGTGAAGTGAGCAGAACCAGAAGAATATTTTGCACAGTAACAGCAAGATTATGTGATAATCAGCTATGATAGACTTGGCTCTTTTTTGTTTTTGTTTTTGTTTTTATTTTTATTAAAGCTTTTTATTTTTCAAAACATATGCGTGTACAATTCTTCAACATTAGCCCTTGCAAAACCTTGTGTTCCAATTCATCCTCCTCTCCCATGCTCTCCCCTAAATGGCAAGTAATCCAATATATGTTAAACGTGGTAGAAATATATGTTAAATCCAATATAGCCATACATATTTATACAATTATCGTGCTGCATCAGAAAAATCAAATCAAACCAGTAAAAAAAAAGAGAAGCAAAATAAAATAAAATAAAATGCAAGCAATCTATGTTGTGAACCACACTTGGTTCCCACAGTCCTCTCTCTGGGTGGATAAAAAAGTATGCACAGTTTCATAACCATTTGGACACAGTTCCAAATTATTCTTTTCATCACTGAACAATTAGAACTGGTTTGAATCATCTCATTGTTGAGAAGAGCCATGTCCATCAGAATTGATCGTCATATAGTATTGTTGTTGCCGTGTATAATGATCTCCTGGTTCTGCTCATTTCACTCAGCATCAGTTCATGCATGTCTCTCCAGGCCTCTCTGAAATCACCCTGCTGTTTGTTTCTTATAGAACAATAATATTCCATAACATTCATATACCATAATTTGTTCAGCCACTCTCCAATTGATGGGCATCCTTTCAGTTTCCAGTTTCTTGCTACTACAAAAAGGGCTGCCACAAACATTTTTGCACATGTGGGTCCCTTTCCCTTTTTTAAGATCTTTTTAAGAAACACTGCTGGGTCAAAGGGTATGTACAGTTTGATAGCTTTCTGAGCATAGTTCCAAATTGCTTTCCAGAGAAGTTGGATCCATTCACAGTTCCACCAGCAACGTATTAGTTAGACTTGGCTCTTCTTAGCAACACATTGATCCAAGATTATTCCAATAGACTTTTTTTTTCCTGTTTTGCTGAGGCAATTGAGGTTAAGTGACTTGCCCAGAGTCACACAGCTAGGGAATGTTAAGTGTCTGAGATCACATTTGAACTCAGGTCCTTCTGACTTCAGGGCTGGTGCTCTATCCACTGCACCACCTAGCTGCCCCTTCCAATAGACTTTTGATGGAAAGTGCCACCTGCATCAGAGAGAGAAATATAGAGATGGAATGTGGAATGGAAGCATACTATTTTCACCTTTATTTTTATTTGTCTTTCTTTCCCATAGTTTTTCTTTTTTATTCTTATTTTTCTTTCATGATTAATTTGGAAATATATTTAAAATGATTGTATATGTATAGCTCCAGAGTGTCTGATGTTTGTAAAGGGGGGAGATAAGAGAGGAAGGGAGAAAAAAATTGGAACTCAAAATCTTACAAAAATAAATATTGAAAACTATCCTTACATGTAATTGGAAAAATAAAATACTTTTGAGTTATATTGTATGGCATGAGACACATTGGCACAGGACCTTGTCCACATGGCATGCCCTCTATGAGCAAAGCAGAATTGAATTAGCTTAGAACAAAGATTAAAGATTTAAAATGGACACAATTAAAGAATTGTGGACAGCAAATAACCAACCAATCAAACATTGAGAGGCATTTGGGAGTTTCTTGAAGAAGATTATTCTGTTGTGCTCTGCCATGCTCAGACCATATCTGGAGTATCTTGTTCAATTCCAGGAATCAATTTTTAGAAAGGACAAAGACAAATGGGAGTACATCTGGAAGTGGACATCTAGGGTGGTGAGAAGACTCATGATAATGCCCTGTGAGTATTGATTGAAAGAACTTGGGATTTTTAGTTTTGAAACATAGCTGGAACTAGGTAGGGGTGACCAACCTTTCCCAGTTAGCCCTTATTAGTGCTTTTTCCATTCTCAAATTACCTTATATTTTTATATGTGAGGACATGTTATATCCAAATAGAATGTGTGCTTCTTGAGGGCAGAAACTCTTGTCTTTATAGTAATAATACCTACCACAGTGTTCTATTCTTAGTAGGTGTTTGATTGATGATTGTAAAATTATTGTCCCAGGAGCCTTACCATTCCTATTTAGCTTATCCTGCTGGAGATAGCAGCAGTGGTCTCATTCTGCTAATGTTTTCTTCTCCTTCTACAATTTAGAAACCTTGTGATTTTTTGAGGAGCACTTCCTTTCTCTGGTGGTCACACTCCAGATGAATCTATCTTCCCGTTTTCCTGCCACTGTCCAAGTGCAATGATCACTAGTTATGGCCCTGCCTGGAAAAAAGAAAACTTAAGGTAGGAATGGGGATGGGCTAGGGGAAATGATACGAATCTTCAAATATTTATTGGCTACCAAATAGAAAAAGCAGTTAACTTTTTCTCCTTGGCTCTAGAGGGCAAAACAAAGATCTGTGGGTAGAAGTTGCAAAGAGAAAAAGTTAGGCTTGATATAATGAAGAAGTTGCTTGTATTGAGAGCTGTCCAAAGGTTGAATGGGCTGCCTTGAGAGGAGGTAGTTTCTATTTCACTAAGTTCAGGGGGTGGGTGACCACTTGATTATGTTAGTGTTGGGAAGGAAGCTTGATGGTGTCTCAGGTGATCATCACCTATAAGATTTTAATTTATTTTTCTCTCTTGTGTCATGAAAGAGTGGAAGGAGGTATACATCAAACAGGAGAACATCTTTGCATTTTATGGAAGATCCTGGAGCAATCTTTTTTTCTATAGATACCAACTGCTTTTTAAATTGTATACTCTTAATGAGTATTTATTGAATGGCTGACTCAAGGGATATGTATTCTGTAGTCAAATTACTTTTTCAATTTGTAATATTATAAAGTTGGGATTCATCATCAAAGACCATGTTTTCTCTGGGGTGTGTTGAATAATTGGTTTTATTGTCAATGAACAAAATAACCATAAGACATAAATCATTATGTATCACAAAGTCTGTTCTTGAAAACAAGATATTTTCTTCAAGTTTAGATGCAAATTCCTTGCCTTTTAAATAGGTTTATTCATCAGCAAGAAGTCCAGTCATCAGAAGTACAATAACTTCTAAGCATCTAATTATATAGTTATGTGGTAATAGCACAAAATTTTGATTATATAAAACTCACACAAGGCTTGCAAAAAATATAAGAGCACAACCTTGCTAAGATTGATTTGTATTCTCCCCACCCCCCCAAGGAGAGAAGAGAAACATTGTTAGAGGAAGGAAATCTTCTGCAGCTGTTTTAAGAGTGTGTTTTATTATCCAGGGACTTTAATTAGAAACCCAATTGGAAATTGGAATTATGTATTACCCTTCACAGAGGTGGGTAACCTTGTAAAATATGCTTTGTCGAGCAGGTTTTGGATAATGTCCTCTTTGCTTTTTTTCTTTTCTTTTCTTTTCTTTTTCTTCTTAAGTCAAAGTAGCTATTACTGTTCAGAACAGTAACCTAAAAATGTGAGATTGAGAGGACATTTTAACCTTTAAGCTGAATCTGGCTTCAGTAGAAATTATTTTGCTTTCTGGTTAAATTACAAATAATGGGAATCTTTGTAATGAAGAATCCAAAGAACTATTATGAAGCTTTCTACAAATACTGCATTTGTACTGATGATAGGAATGAAAAATTAGCATTATTATTTTCACAATAAATCACATAATACAATGGAAAGATCAATGGAGACAGAAGAGTAAGACATTAATTTGAGTCAAAGTTAACTAGATGAACTTGGGTGAATCACTCAATTTTTAGAATCTCAGTTTACTTATTTTTAATTTGGGGATGAAAAACAGTGGAATTTAGTGAATAAAGAGTCAGCGTTGGAATGAGGAAGACATAAGTTCAAGGGTTTTTTTCAGCTCTGTGTCAATGGACTAGCTGTTTAGCCTACTCTGGGTAAACCTCTGAGATTGTTGCAGATTAGTTGACAATATGCATCAGTGAAGGGAATTTCTATACAAGGAGTTTCCCACACCAATAAAATCACAAATCTAGGTCAACTCCTCCCCCCTCCCAATAGGAAAAATGTTCTTTTACCACCTATCTCAGAGAACTCCGGTAAAGAAAATATTTTGAGCTATGACATCAGGAGAAGAGCAGAGTGGTAGGAAGCATTGTGGCTTGCTCTCCACTCCTCTCCACAAAACTTCTGTAAACATAACTAGAAAACACACAGAACAAACCCTGATAGGAAAATGCAAAAAAAAATCTTCATTTGTGTAACCCATGTTGTCAGAGGGAGACAGAAGAGATGTCTGTAGACCCTGAGGAGAGTCTTGGGCTAAGAAAATGTCTTTGAAGGAGCATTCCAGTGCTCAGCCAGGGCAAGAAAAGATCTCAGACACTTAATACGTACCCAGCAGATCCACCTGGGGCATTATAGTAAGGATAGATGCCAACTGATAACTTTATCACTCACTCTCCAATTCCCAGTCAAAGATCCAAGGAGATTTATGGAATAGTGCCATTGTGAGGAGGAACTTCAGAAGCCAGCTTCAGTCTTAGTAGTATGGTCCAGTAGTATCTGCACAGGTGCAGCAGAATAGGGTCTCATTTGTTTCAAGAATAGACATTTTATTTCAAGAAATCTTAAAAAAAATCCGAACACACACACATACTCACACACACACACACACACACACACACACACACACAAAAAAAAAAAAAAAAAACCAACTGTTTTTTTTTCCAGTGGCCAAAAGTAGAAATCCGAAGAAGTGCTCATAAATTGGGAAAATGACGAGTAAGTTGTGATATATAAATGCGATGGTATATTTTTGAGCTGAATTCTAATCAGCAAAATGACCACTCATGATTCCAGAGTACTAATGATGTTTTCATGCATTTTTTGGAGGGAAGGGGGACATGGCAATGTGGTAAGTTGTTAAGATGGACCATATGTATTTGAACTGAATTTCATTTTTCTTGTATTCTCAAATGTGTGTATGTATAGGAATGGTATTTGAAGTGGGAGGTGAGGAGGCAGATTTTGGCTGATTAAAACACATGATTTATTTTTAATGAAAGGTATTGTATGAGTTTCTTGACTCCCTCTGCCTCTCTCTGTCTCTCTTTTTCCCTCCCTCTCCTCTCCTCCCTCCTCTACTCCTCTGTGTGTGTGCATGTGTGTGTATAACTCTGCCAGTCTGATAAAGTGTATAGCTCTCTTCTCAGAAAATCATTTTTATAATGCATTATATAAAATACATAGGATTATAAAGGAAACACTTATATGAAAACAAAGACTCATTTTTTCCTCTTCAAATCCATGACCCCTTGAAATCTGTCCACAAACCCCTAAGGGTTATGTAGATTTGTGTTAAGAACTCTTGCACTACCTAACTGAAATCTATCACTTATCATTATTATAGGATCACAAAATCATAGATAGTGAATTGATAGGAACCTTAGAGGTCATATAATTCAATCATCTTATTTGAAGAAACTGAGACAGATTTGCCAAAAGTCACACAAATATTAAGTGACAGAACTTGAATATAAACTTAGGTCATCTGATTCCAAACACAGGACTCTTTCTTCTGCGCCACTCTGCCTTTACGGTGTCACTGACATGTGCATTCCATTCCATTTCAATCAACATCATGAACATAGTCCACCTCTGCCTTTTATTGCTGGGTGACCTCCCATAAATCCTCGACAGAGGATCCCTTGATACTCCATTAAATTCATGCTCCATCACTTGTCTAGCCATTCCACACTTCATGAGCCTTCTTTTTGGTCTCCTGACCTTGTATGGATATCCATTGTAGAACAGCTTAACAATTTTTTTCTCTATATGGTTAGCCCATTTATTCTGGTTATACATCTTTCTGGTGACATTTTTTGTAACATTTAGCCTGTGTAATTTTTTAGAATTCTATTTATTTATTTTTGCTGAGGCAATTGGGGTTAAGTTGACTTGCCCAGGGTCACACAGCTAGGAAGTGTTAAGTGTCTGAGCCAGATTTGAACTCAGGTCTTCCTGACTTCAGGGCTGGTGCTCTATTCCCTGTGCCACCTAGCTGCCCTTATCCTTTGTAATTCTTTATAATGTTTTGCAGTCTTCCCTATTCCTTCCCCTACCCCTACCCCTATTCCCTCCCTAAGCCACTAGGTACTTTTTATTGCCCTTTGGGTAATATTTGACTTACAATCATTAGATATTATTGTATTATGAAATTAAGAATCATATAACATCATTGGAAACATTGATATTTAAACTTTGTTTCAGGGAGAATTTTTTTTTGTAATTAAAAATGATAAACACAATGGGATCTTGTAGCCTTTACATCTGTCAATTATTTGACTATAAATATACATATATAAATGTAGGAGTCTCTACAGTCTCCTATTAGACATAATATGTGAAAGCTTGTTTGTTCTCATACTTGATATGTAGAGGATTTGCATAAAAGATTTTGTGGGGTTGGAAAGTAATTATGTAGGTCAGTCATCCTTTTGGGGATAATGTAAAAGGTCCATGTCTCTCACTTCCAAAACACTGGGTATCTCCTTCTTCAGAAAGGTACTTAAATGCTCTCTGGGTATATTTAATTTTGACCAGATGCTTCTTTCCTTTTTTTTCCTTTGCTACTATTTCTTCTTCCTCAGCAGTATATGTGTTATGTAATGTTAGGTTGTTACTATCATTGCTAGAGAAAAATATTTATTATAAGAATCTTTACACATCTTTTCCATTTTCTCTGTGTTTATAGTCTTTTTGGCTTCATTTTAAAATGTTTTCAGGATTTACTTTAATTGGACCTCTTATCAAACTTTCTATAACTTATTTTTCTCTTCATTGATTCTTGCTGTTTTACAAGGTGATGCTGTTTTTTATTTTTCTAACATCCTCAATCTATAAGATTTTACAACTTAAATTGATATTGCCTTTGTCTGTCATGTATACTTATTTGGCAAGGAGAACAAGTTTTTCCTGGCTGAGCTTGTTTCCAAGATCTTTTGGTTACCTTATTTTGAAAACTTAATCTTCCTTAGGAAATGATGCAGTCTATAACAATGTTGATTCTTTTGTCTATTTTCCATCATTTTTCTTTTGTTATCACTGGTTTGTTTAAATAGGTAATAAGACTTGCCTCAATTTCACATTATATTTTCTTATTCATTTTATTCTTGCTAATCCAATATGATTTTGATCTTTGCTATAATAAGTCAATGACTCCAGAGGTAGATATTTTAGAAATGATTGCCACATCAGTTTTTTCTTATTTCTTAAAAACTAATGAATTCTACTTTTTCTCATGTTATTAAATGATTACCATGTTGAAGAAAATATTGAAGCTTTAACCTAGTATGGTTAAATTTTTTATTCCTGAACCATAACATTTTCACCATCTTCTTCTATGTCTCTATTTTAATTGAAATCACCAAAATGTTTTAAAGTGAAGGGTCTTATCAAGATCTTAATATAATTTGTTTATTTCCTTATCCTACACAGCAACTCTAATTGTCTCCATGGCAGTCATTTTATAAGTGTTTATTATGAAAACACTGCAGCACATGATGACCAAGCATTCTATCAAATGTAGTTTTTTTATTGCCTTTGATTCATAATAGAAACAAATGCTGCTAACTTTTATTTGCCTGTCCAAGGCCATTCTTCCAATTAACTGTAGCTTCCTGTTGTCTTCTTGTTTCATTTAGAGGGAGTATGTCAATGCTAATATGATTCATCTCCTTCAGTGATTTGTGTGCTCATTGGTCATTGGGCATAGGTCACAGATCTTACATTCTAAGGACAAATAGCTGAGCTAATATTTATATGAGATGGACAAAAACAAAAGTGATTCTAGATAACTCGTTCTTTTTTTTCCCTAACATTTTGCCATCAAAACTGCAGAAGCAGAAAGCACAAGACTGAATATCATTTTGTATATCTCTTTGTTTCATGGTGACATGGCCAGCAAATCCATTGTCATGTAGCCAGGAATTAGCACATTTTATGGCAATTATTACATATCATAATTGATATGTTAAACAAATCATTCAGAAAATCAGTGTTTGAATTAAACTTTTTAGTCAGTTATTTAACAATACTCAATGGATATTTATTGTGAATGCAACATTGTTTTATATCATGGAAGGAAAAAAAGGCACAAATATTTTTTGGCTTTATACAAGGCAATCCATGATTTAAGTGCCAAGATGATTTTTATGTACAATAAATATTATGGAGATTCAGGAGTCAGTAAAATCAGGAGTCAGTAAAAATTAAAATTGCAAGTGAAGACTTTATGGAAGAAAATGTATAAAACTGAGAATTGTGAGAAGTGGGTTTTAATCATGGCTCTACCAATAACCAACTAATCAACTAAACAAATTATTTATTTTCTTCATCTATGAAATGAGAGACTTACAGTAGATATTGCCTAAATTCTCTTCTAGTCCTAATCTTCCATCAATATGTAAATTAAATTTGATTTATGCCCAATAGAATAGATTAGAATCAGATAGATGGAGGAAAAAACATAAATAAAAGCTTAGATGTGGGAATTAATATGGTTTAAGAAAATTTTGTAGATACAACTAGCTAGAGTATAGGATTCAGATAAATGAACCATGGTGCACATGATTGGACAGGATGGAATTACACTATGGAGAGCATTGACTTGATCAGACTGAGAAATTCTATTAGTAGTTAATAGTTGTAAAAACAAAAGTGGTCATAGATTATTATTATCAAGTTATTTTTCAGTCATGCCCTACTCTCTATGGCTTTTTAGGATTTTCTTGGCAAAAATACTGGATTGAGCTGCCATTTCCTTCACCAAGTCATAGTATCTTAAATCTAAAGTTAGAGAGACTTTCCTCTAGTCCAAAGCTTCTTAAACTGTGAGTTGCAACTCCACATAGAGTCATGTAACTGAATGTGGGGGTCACAAAATTATGATTTATTATCAGTAAATGTTGGTTTGTATGCCTATTATACACACACACACACACACACACACACCTGGTGTTGTGTAAAATTTCTTGGGTCATGAGTGAAAAAAGTTTAAGAAGCCCTGCTATAGTCTAAATCTCTCACTTTTTATATCAGCAAAATGAAGCCCAGGGAGATTAAACTTCTTCATAATAGGCACTAAATAAATATGTTATACACTAAAAAAGAAATGTTTGCTGAGTGCTCAAAAAAACTTCAATGACTCCCCATTGTCTATCAAATTGAATTTACTTTTTAGTTACATTCAAATTCTTCCTCTAGCTAATTGCAACCTACTTCTTTTTTACCCTTACTTCTTGTACTCTGCTTCAGCCAAATTGGACTAATTGTCATTCTTTGGTACACATCCTATATATTCAACAAAAATTAAATATTTATTAAGTTACTATCATATGCCAAGCACTGGTAGATGCTGGGGATCCAAAGATGAAAAAAGAAAATAAGAAATATATATATATATGTGTGTGTGTGTAAATATATATATATATATATATACAAACATACATACATATTGAGATAGATACATAAATACCCACATACACACATGTAGAGGTACATGCATACAAATATGATTCAAAGTGGCATGGAATAAAAGTCACAAAAACAAAGGAGAAAATCAAAGTGCTATAAGAAAATTTGAGGAGGGAAAAATTATATTTTGGATAGGAAGGAATATAAGGAGGTGGCACCTAAACTGGGCCTTGAAGGGAAGTGGAGGAAATGTGATATAGAGGATGAGGTGATTTAGGGATTGTTAGAGATTTAGGGATCATTTGTGTAAGATTTACAAATATGGGAGAGGGCAGGATGAAATTAGGAGAAAACTAGTAGTTGTTTGTTTGAAAAAATGGAATGCATGCAAAGGAATAAGGGAGGAAAAAAAAAAAGCCAGTGTGTTCATGAAGGAAAGAATATTGGATTTGAAATGAGAAGACCTAGATCTGAGGTCCTTTTCAAAACCTACTAGCTATGTGTCTGTGGATACATTATCAACCATCTTTGATTTTCAGATTCCTCATCTGCAAAATGGAGAAAAAAAATCTCTGTAGTACTGACTTAATCATATTGTCATGAGGTTCAAATAAGATGTGTGTGAAGCACTTTAAAAATTTTCAGACATTACTAATATCATTATTAAATATCAGCTCTTGACATTCCATCCTCCTAAATGTCCCCTCCTTTCATAACTACCTGGTAAAAGCCTAAAAAAATCACAGTGTAAAAATTATTTTTTTCCCTCTTTCTAGAGGTGTGGGGGGGCAGTTATAGGTATGGATAGTCCATATTCTGTCAGAGACTGTTGATTTGTTGGTTGGTTTTTTTAAACTGCCTTTTGATCTTTCTTTTTTATTTTTTGTTTTAAGAGATGAATCACTAGGTAGAGAAGGGAAGAAAACAATATTCTAAAATGAAGATGATTTATAAGATAAAGTATTAAAAAATCCTCTTCTCAAAGGTACCAAAGTGTCCTGAAAAATGCTTTCAGAAACAATGCAATGATGTTATATTTATGCCATCAAATATACAGTAACTCTTGCTGCTCTTGAAGCTTAAAAAATGTTTAATGTTTTTAAAAATCACTTCCTCAATAAGCCTCCACTGATTTCCTCAGCCTGAAGTGATCTCTTTCTTTCCTGAGTTTTGTTTTAGTTTATCGTTCCTTCTTTTATGGCACTTGCCATGTTCTACCTTCCATTATAATTTTTAAAAATTCTTATGAACTAGAAAGTCACCAACAGACATGAATATTTCCATGCCTAAAAAACCCCAGAAAGTGGAGATTATATATGAAAATATGAATCTATTATATAATTTAATTTTAATGTAATTAATAATATATAATTGATGTAAACTTTGATATCAATATAATCAATATAATTTTGGTATGAATACAATTAATATATAATTTTAATGTCAAATTCGATGTGTTAGTAACTAACATTGCCCTGCTCATTTGTGTCCCTTTCCTAACTTTCCCTAAATGCCTTTTTGGGGGCATAATTTAAAATATTTTATTTCTAATCTTTTCTTTCCCCCATTTTTTTGGGGGGGGAGGCTATCACTATTTTTGCATGAGAATCAGATAGGGCACTCAGTGGATAGAGTGCTGGCCCTGGAGTTAGAAAGGCCTGAACCCAAAGTAGGCCTTAGAAACTTAATAATTGTCTTTCTTATTTTGGGCAAATCACCTAATCTCTGTATACCTTAGTTTGCTAATCTATAAACTAGGAATAATACAATATCTCCCTCTCAGGGTTGTTGTAATAACAATGATTAAGCACTTAACACAATGTCTGGCACATAATAAACACTATAATTATTAGTTATTATTATTACTTAATGTTTGCCTCAGTTTCCTCAATTGTAAAATGGGGACAATATCTCACAAGGCTGTGAGGATGAAATGAGATAATATTTATATGGTGGTTAGCACAGTATAAGTGCTATATAAATGTTTATTCCTTCCTCTCCCACCCATACTATTCTGTTTCTCCCTCCAATAGATTTAAAGTTTTTAATGCCCATATTCACAGAATCATAGATTTGAGCTGGAAGGGATCTCAGAATAAGGATAGGTTTAGGTCATCTCGTCCAACCTGATCATTTTGCACTTGAGAAAACACAGACCCCCTAGAAGTGAAAGGATGATATGTCTAAAGATGGAAAGATCCTCAGGACCCTCATTTGTATAGATGAGGAAACTTAAGCCCAAAGAAGTAACATTACACATAGTAAGTTTCAAGAGTAATGGGTTTCAATTATCACATTCAAACTTAGGTGTTCTGGTTCCAACTTCAGCATCCTTCCAACACTTTTCCTTAGTTCCATTCCTAGATATTAAGTTCAGTGAGAAAAAAGACTGTCCACTTCATCTTTGTTTCCCTCACAGTGCATATCTAACAGTAGTTATTCAATTCAGCAAACATTTATTAAGCACCTAAATAGGTCAGACCCTATTTGAGGGGCAGAGGATAGAAAGACAAAAATAAAAGTTTGTCCTCATGGAGCTTATATTCTAGTGGGGAGAAGGAGAATAGGATACATACAAAAATATTAGAGCAGCATGAAAGAAATTAGATTTTGATCAATACTTTACACCATTCACCAAGATAAGCTTCAAATTGAAAAAAAAAAGATCTAAATATAAAAAGTCAAATCATAAATGAATTAAAGAAAATTGAAAAATTTATAATTGGATTATTATTCTATATGAAATGATCAGCATGATGATTTCAGAGAGGCCTGGAGAGATTTACATGAACATGCTAATTTACATGCTAAGTGAAATGAGCAGAACCAATAGATCACTGCACACAGCAACAAGAAGATTATGTGGTGATCAATTATGATGGACATGACTCTTTTCAACAGCAAGGTAATTCAGGCCAGTTCCAATGATCTTGTGATGGAAAGTGCTATCTGCACCCAGAGAGAAGACTGTGGGGACTAAGTGTGGACCACAACAAAGTATTTTCACTTTTTTTTGTTATTGTTTGCTTGCATTTTGTTTTCTTTCTCATTTTTTTTCCTGTTTGATCTGATTTTTCTTGTGTACCATGATAATTGTGGAAATATGTGTAGAAGAATTGTATATGTTTAATATTCTGGATTAGAAGAGGGAGTGGGGGGAAAGAGAAGGAAAAAAATTGGAACAAAAGGTTTTGCAAAAGTGAATGTTAAAAATTATTTATACATATGTTTTGAAAATAAACAGCTTTAATAAAAAACAATTACTAAGTGGATATGTGAGTAGAAGGAAAGTTTATAATCAAACAAAAAATAGAGTGAAACATGTAAGAAAAATTATTATTATATAAAATTAAGGTTTTATTTTTAACAATTCCAATAAAGCTAAAATTAAAAAGGGAAACAATAAACAGAAAAAAATCTTCACAGCAAGTTTCTTTTCCAAGATATATAAGGAACTGACCAAAATTTATAGGAATAAGAGGTACTCCCCAATTGGCAAATGGCATAAGGAGATGGTCTCAAGAGAAAACCAGATTATCTATAACCAACTCCAACCTCCCTTCAACCAAAGAAAAGTCAACCCCCCCTCCTCCAAATCACTAATAAGTATAGAAATGAAAATTTAAATAGTTCTGAGGCTTTCATTTGCAGATTGGGAAAGATGACAAGGATACTGATATATGTTGGAAGGGATGTGATATAATAAGAACATCAATTTACTGTTAATTAGCCTTTGCATGGGTATTAACAATTCTGGAAAGCAATTTGAAATTATATAAGATTATGCAACAATTATACAACAACAAAGTCACTAAACTGTGTATGTTCTTTGACTCAGCTAGACCACTTATAAGCCAATGCCCAAAAGAGATTTTTAAAAAGACAAAAAGGTCTTATATGTACAAATATATCTATAATAGTTCTTTTGGTGGTACCAATATAACCTAGAAAATAAGGGGATGACCATCAATAAAGGAAAACTTGAAGAAACTATAGTAGAAGAATGTGATACAATACTATTATATTGTAAGAAATGAGAAAATAGGTGATTTTCAAGAGAAATGAGAGACTTTAGGAGCTGATGCAGAGTAAAGTGAATAGAACCAAAAGAACAATTTATACTATAATATCGATATTTAAAAAAAGAGAATTTAAAGATTTTTGTTAAATGTATGGGCAACTAGGTGCCAAAATTAATAAGAGCATTGAGACTGAAGTCAGGAGGACCTAAGTTCAAATTTGGTCTCAGAATTTACTAACTGAATGATCCTGGGAAATTCATTTAGACCTGTTTGTCTCAGTTTACTCATATGTAAAATGAGCTGGAGAAAAAAAAATGGAAAATTTCAGTATCTTTGCAACCCCCCCCGCCCCAAAACACCTTAAATCAGACAGGACTGAAATGACTAAACAACATTTAACTGTTGAATGAAATCAAAAGCATTGGGGAACAAATAGCTTTGAAATCAGAAAGAACTATGATCAATGTCATGATCAACAGAGGATGGATGATAAAACACATTATCTACCTCCTGACAGAGAGGTGATAAATTCAGGGTACAGAATGAAACATACTAGTTGGACACAATGTGGGAATATATTTGCTTGACTATGCATATTTTTTACAAGAAATTTGTTTTTCTATTGAGAGGAAGAGAAAATAGTTTTCTATTAATTTGAAAGAAAATTTCAACTTATTATTCATTTATATTTAATGTTCTTTTAAAAATTTTTTGAGCTCTGAATTCTCTTCTTCTCTCCCTCCATTCTCCCCCCACACTGAAAAGACAAGCAAACTGATATCAATTATATATGCAAAACATTTCCACAGTAGTCTTATCTTAAAAAAGCATTAAGAATAAAAAAAATTATACTTTAATTTGCACACAGACTTGATCGTTTCACTTCTGGAGGGAGATGGCATTTTTTTTTTCATCATGAGCCCTTTGGAATTATCTTGTGGCATTGAATTGATCAGAGCAGTGAAGTCTTTCACAGTTGATCATCATTACATTATTGCTGTTACTGTGATGGATCTGCTCATTTCACTTTGCATCAGTTCCATATAGATCTTCCCATTTTTTTTCTGAAACCATTTGCTTTTTCATTTGTTCTAATGCAGTAATACTCCATCACAATTATATGCCACAAAATGTAACCATTTTATCTCATCCTTTCAAGCATTTGTCATTTCTGATAGATGTGAGGTGATAACTTAGTTATTTTTATTTGAATTTCTCTAACCAATAATGATTTAGAGTATAGGTAACTTCTACTTTTTCTTTTGAAAATTGCTTGTATATACACTTATCGATTGGAGAATGATTCTTATTTTTATAAACTTGACTCAGTTCTTTCTATGTTTGAGAAATGAGGCCTTTATTAAATAAATTTGCAGTATTTTTTTAATATTATCTATGGTACCTTTAAACAAAATGTATAATATTCCTGGGAGTTTCCTTTTGGGAATTTCTTTCAGAGGGTGATAAATGATTTTTTTCAATTTCTATTTTACCCTTTTGATCTAAGATATTGGAATTTCCTGAAATATGATATTTAGGTTCTTTTTTTTATCATGGGTTTCATATATTCTCCAATAATTATCAAATTATCACTTCTCAACTCCAGGTTAGTTGTTTTTTTCCAATGAAATACTTCACATTATCATGTCTTTTTGGTTCTTTTGATGTTGTTTTAGGTTTTCTTTTTTATATTGTTTTCTTTTTTCCTGGTTATACATGCACATTAAATTTTTTTAATTACACATTTCTTTATAATCATGTTGGGAGAGAAGAATCAGAACAAGGGGAAAAACCACAAGAGAAAAATAAAATAGAAGAAAAAGAATTTTTAAAAAGTGAACATAGTATGTGTTGGTCTTGAAAATTCTCTCTCTGGATGCAAATGGAATTTTCCATCCAAAATTTATTGGAATTGCCTCGGATCACTGAAGAACAAAAAAGAACCATGTCTGCGCATTTATCTGTTGATCATTGCGCAATCTTATTGTTACTATGTACAGTGTGTTCCTGGTTCTCTTTGTTTTGCTCAGCATTAGTTTGTGTAAATCTTTCCAGGCCTTTCTAAAATCAGCTTGTTCATTATTTTTTTATAGAACAATAATATTCCAATACTTTCATATACCATAACTTATTCAACTAAAACCCAGCTGATGGGCATCCCCTCATTTTTCAGTTCCTTTCCACTACAAAAAGAACTGCTACAAACATTTTTGCACATGTAGGTTCTTTTCCATTTTTTATGACTTTCTTTGAATACAGACCCAGTAAAGACACTGTTGGATTGAAGGATACAAACAGTTTTAAAGCCCTTTTGATATAGTTCCAAATTGTTCTCCAGAATGGTTGGATCACTTCACAACTCCATCAACAATGCATTAATGTCCCAGTTTTTCCACCCCCCAACATTTATCATTATCTTTTCCGTCATTTTAGCCAATCTGAGAGGTATGAGGTGCTACCTCAGAGTTGTTTTAATGTGTACTTCTCTAATCAATAGTGATTTGGAGCACCTTTTCATATGACTAGAAATAGTTTTAATTTTTTCATCTTAAAATTTTTTTGGAGGCTTACTTGTATCTGTTTTCACATTTTTGACTTTTAAATTAATATCTTGGTGTTCTTTACCATTGTGATAGCTTTTTATGGCCAAATTCTTTTTTGTTGTTTATTAATTTGTAAAACTTATGATTATTGTTTTTTTTTTACTTTGAACTTTATGTTATAGTTTGACTATGCCCATCTTGGAGTGAGGAGGCACTGTCCCAAATTTCATCTTTTTTTGGTGCTGCTCTTTTCAGAGCTGTTTCTGGGATCTGAACTGTTTGGTCTTTCCAAGGTGGTGTTATCTGGGGAGAGATATGGTCATTTTTATCCTGATCTGAAGAGCCTTTGTTCTCCTGCAGTGATAAGCAATAACACTCCTTTGTCTTGGAACTGAGATCTGGGCTCCAGCTAGTGATCAACCATAAGTGCTTTTTTCCTTCTTGGAACTGTGACTCACAAGTACTTAAGGGCAATGGAGTTGCCCATTGGTGACAGTTGTACCCAGTACTAACAAAGAATCCCTGTAATCTTTTTCTGAGAAGTTGTCTACATTATCTTATCACTGGGTTGAGATTTGCTGCTGTCACTGATGTTGCTATTGCAGCCACTTCTAAGGCCCACTGCTGATGCCTTTGCGCTCTGGGCTCATCCCCACTCTGTAATACAGACTTTTCTGCCATCCTCCTAAGTTGTCTTAGGCTGGAAAAATGTCTCACTCTAAACTTTTGATGGCTCTGGTATTCCACAATTTGATTTGAGACATTTTTTAAAAGTTGTTTGGGGGTTATATTGGAAGAGGTTGACTGGGTGGCTGTCTCTACTTTGCCATGTTGGCTCTGCTCCTTAAAAGCCTCCACAACTCTTTAATAAACAAAATATTTTCAAATAGAAATTAATTTCAAGAGAGAGACAGATATTAAATAGTAGCGGTACTGATCACCAGAAATATATTTCTGAAGGGGCAGAAAGGTCTGTGTCTCTAATCTGCCATGTTGGCTCTGCCCCTTAAAAGCCTCCACAACCCTTTAATAAACAAAATATTTTCAAAGTAATAGAAATTAATTTAAAGAGAGAGACATATTAAATAGTAGTGGTACTGATTATCAGAAATATATTTCTGAAGGGGCAGAAAGGTCTGTGTCTCTACTTTGCCATGTTGGCTCTGCCCCTTAAAAGCCCCCCAACCACCCTTTAATAAACAAAATATAATTGTAAGATATTCTTCAGGTTAAATTGACTAATTCCTAAAGATGTGATATGAAGAGAAAATGACAGGAGGCCCATTTCAACTGCAAATGTGATTTATTTAATATGACCAATTCCTTGGGATTAACTAAAAATTATGCAGGACAATGTGATCTAGGTATTTGGGGAATAGCTTCTGTCTAGAAATAGATGCTGTTTTAAATGAGCCAACATCAAACAAATGAGGTTTCCTTTAAGTCATTCTTCAGAAAGATTTCTCTTGAGATGAAATGCAGTTGCTTCTTGGTGCATATTTAGGTCAGACACTTTTTTCCTTACTAAAATGGTCTGGAGTTCTGGACTTTCATCAGTGACCTGTCCTGATTTGTCTGAACAAAGAATCAAAAAGCAGTTTTTAAGGCTTATAAACCTCAGTTTCCTTCACTCTGTAGGATTCCTTTATTAGCCACAATCAAATCATGCCTAGATAAGAGTATCAACAAGCATTAGGGACCCTCTTGACTGACCTATGCTTTATATGTTTATACTTTACCATAGCTGGGTTTTTTTTTTGGGGGGGGAAGAGGTTCTAGACTTTTGACTTCAATGGTATAGGAACCTCCTAATGCATAAATTCCTGTCAGTGCAGAATAGCAAATGCTCTCATGGTCTTAGTTTCTTAGGTCATGAAGAGGTTCAGAGACTTGAACAGGATCACAAAGAGAGCATGTCAGAGCAAATATGTTAACCAAGGCCCTTCTTGATTCTGAAGTGAGTTTTCTATCCATTAGATATGCTCAGTCTAAATTCACGAGCAAAAAAAAGACTAAATATTTTTAAAGGTTGTATATTCCTTGACTTTTAGAAACATTTGCTATAAGGGAAATGGAATTAGAAATTCTTGTTTCCTAGGTCCAACCTGAAATGATGCAAATTGTGTTGGCTAAATTATTTCCACTATTTCTGAGAACTTTTTCCTTTAAATGAAGTAGATTTCAACATATAAATATCTCAGCCCTGAAAATGTAAGGGTTATATTTTTCTACCACTTATAGACTGACTTTTAAAAAAAATCTGGTGTGACATATCCCACAGAGATCTTAAAGGAGGGAAAGGGCCCCACATATGCAAAAATGTTTATGGCAGCCCTTTTTTGTAGTGGCTAGAAACTGGAAACTGAATGGATGCCCATCAATTGGAGAGTGGCTGAATAAATTATGGTATATGATTGTGATGGAATATTATTGTTCTATAAGAAACGACCAGCAGGACGACTTCAGAGAGGCCTGGAGAGACTTGCAAGAACTGATGCTGAGTGAAATAAGCAGAACCAGGAGATCATTATACACAGCAACAACAATACTATATGATGATCAATTCTGATGGACATGGCTCTCTGCAACAATGAAATGTTTCAAACCAGTTCCTATTGTTCAGTGATGAAGAAAGCCATATACACCCAGAGAGAGGCCTGTGGGAACTGAGTGTGGACCTAGACATAGCATTTTCATGCTTTCTATTGTTGTTTGCTTGCATTTTGTTTTCTTTCTCAGGTTTTTTTTCTTCTTGATCTGATTTTTCTTGTACAGCAAGATAATTGTATAAATATGTATACACATATTGGATTTATCATATATTTTAACATATTTAACATGTGTTGGACTACCTGCCATCTAGGGGAGGGAATGGGGGGAAGGAGGGGAAAATTTAGAACAGAAGGTTTTTTTTTTATTAAAGCTTTTTATTTGCAAAACATATGTATGGGTAATTCTTCAACAATGACCCATTACAAATTTTTCCCCCCTGGTCCCCACCCCTCCCCTAGATGGCCGGATATCCACTACATGTTAATTATGTTAAAATACTTGACAAATCGAATATATGTATGCATATTTCCACACTTATCTTGTTGTGCAAGAAAAATCGTATCTATACGAAAGACATATCAGAGAAAGAAACGCAATGCAAGCAAACATCAATCAAGAGTATGAGAATGTTATGTTGTGGTCCACATTTCATATCCCTCTCTCTGGGTGTATATGCTTTCTTCTCTGAACAATTGGAACTGGTTTGAATCATCTCATTGTTGAGAAGAGCCATGTCCATCAGAATTGATCATCATGTAATATTGTTGTTGCTATTTATAATGATCTCCTGGTTCTGCTCATTTCACTCAGCATCAGTTCATGTAAGTCTCTCCAGGCCTCTCTGAAATCATCTTGCTGGTCATTTCTTACAGAACAATAATATTCCATAATATTCATATACCATAATTTATTCAGCCATTCTCCAATTGAAGGGCATCTATTCAATTTCCAGTTTCTAGCCACTACAAAAAGGGCTGCCACAAACATTCTTGCACATGTGGGGCCCTTTCCTTCCTTTAAGATCTCTTTGGGATATAAGCCCAATAGAAACACTGCTAGGTCAAAGGAAGGGTATGCACAGTTTGATAACTTTCTGTGCATAGGAACAGAAGGTTTTGCAAAGGTCAATGTTGAAAAATTACCGATGCATATGTTTTGTAAATAAAAAGCTTTAATAAAATAAAAAAATCTGGTGTGGAGGTTTTAAATAATAACCAAGAACAATATTCTTGCCTAGGATCAAAACTTTCGGGGTTTCATTTAGTCTTTTCTTCCACAAATTTTAGAGTGCTTATAGTCTGTGCCATATCATTTAATAATATATTGTTGTGTTATTATTTACTGTATAATTGTTTTAAATTTCTTAGTCTCATTTCATTGGGTTGGCTTATTTTAACATCCTTTGCATTGTAGTAATTAATATATAGGTCCTATTTATCTATCATGATGGTGAACTTGTGTAGGACAGGGAACATCATGCCTTATACCTTTTTTATTTATTTTTTATTTTATTTTATTTTATTTATTTAGCTAAGGCAATTGGGGTTAAGTGACTTGCCCAGGGTCACACAGCTAGGAAGTGCTAAGTGTCTGAGGTAAGATTTGAACTCAGGTCCTCCTGACTTCAGGGCTGGTACTCTATGCACTACACCACCTAGCTGCCACCCCTAATACCTTTTTATATAACCTTTAGATGTTATAGGACAGTTTAGGTGGCACAGTGAGTCGAATGCTAGGCCTGGAGTCAAAAAGATCTGAATTCAAATCCTGCCTCAGACATTTGCTATATCTATGTCGTCATCTAATCTTTATTTACCTCAGTTTTCTCATCTATAAAATGATAGTACTGACTTCACAGATTGAAATAGGCAATGTAGGTTTATTATCTTGATTTTTCCAGTGAGGAAATTGAAGCTCAGAAAGATTAATTGAGACGTCCATGGTGAATTAAATAAACTAAGATGGATTAGATTTGCTTAACTTGACTGCAAGGAGCAGAATTAAGAGCAGAATTTGTAGAAGCTACAAAGAGGCAGATATAGGTTTTATACGAGAAAAGCTTCCTAGAAATTAAAACTCTCTCAAAGTAAAATGAACTACTCTTAAGATATACAAAGTTCTCTTGACAAGCATCAGGTATTTACAAAGGAATTTTGTTTGGGATTTAAATCAAACTAGATAGTTGCTGGGGTCTCTTTGAACTCTGAAATTCCATGATTCTGTGAAGCATGTGTTGGATTTGAATCCAGGCTTTGTTGACTCCAAGTATAATACTGCATCTACTATATATCAAGTATTTGACTTAAATTGAGGTTAAATCAGTGCTTTTAAAAAGTTATGTCTAATTTTAGGATACCTCATTTTTCTTTTTTCTTTTTCTTTTTCTTTCCTTTTTTTTTTTTTAACTTCTGGAGACATAGAATTTCCATTCTGTCAGGTGACAGAATTCTCATTCATTTAGGTTATTATTGGTTGTAGTGTGAATTGCAATCATATTCTTTCTTTTTCACAAACCATATTGGCTTTGAGGGATCATAAAATTTCCTGCCCATCCTTGTAGCCAACATTCGGGGAAGCAATTCTTGTAGAGAAGGCCTACACATCCCCACCAAACGTCAATGAATAGTCCAGCAAGCCAGCCTAGCTGAAGCAACAAAGACAGAGACAGAAACACAGAGAGGGACAGAGACAGAGAAAGAAAAAGATAGAGATAGAGAGAGAGGGAAAGAGGAAAGGAGGGAAGAAGGGAGGGAAAGAGGGAGAGAGGGAGGGAAAGAGGGAGAGACAGAGAGTAACTAGAGCCACATTTCCCAAAGACCTAGAAAAGGAAGTTCTTGTCCACTAAGTTCTTGATACTGTCAAATGATTCAACATCAGAAGCTAATATAATGTATTGGTAGAAATCACATTAAAGAGACACTAACTTTTACTTTTCCGCTGTGCCTTAAGGATCATGAAAGTTTTCCTTCTGATTTGGAGCTAAAGCTTTCCAAGTATTGTCTTCCCCTTTAGAATGTAAGCCCTCTCACAGCAGGGAGTGCCCTACCTTTATATTTGTATCCCTAATGCTTAGCATAGTGCTTTCCACATAATAAAAGATTAATAAATACTTTATTGATTCATTCATTTAATAAAGTAACAAATAACAAATAAAAAAATAATTTTATATATAGATCACCTCATCCAAACACTTCACTCATGAATGAGATTTGAGATCCAGACAAGTTGTGATTAGGGCAAAGTCACACAGTAGGAGACAGTAGGAGAATCAAAACTTCAGTTTTAGATCTTTTGAATCCCAGTCCGATGTTTTTGTTGTTTTGTTTTTTCACTATACTATAATACTATTTATAAGTTAAAAATAATTAATGTTGCTGCTCATACTTCCTTTTCATTTTTGGGGGGGAGGGAGGGAGGCAATCAAGGTTAAATCACTTGCCTAGAGGTACTGTTTGAAGCTGAATTTGAATTCAGGTTCTTCTGACCCCATGACCAAAACTTTATACATTGAACCAGTCATCCTTTGTTTTCAGAGGACCAATGGCATCATGGGATAATGTGATTTATATGTGAATAAGAGTTAGTGGGACAAAGTTGTGAAAAAATCCTGAGCCTCAATTTCTCTTTCAAAGTCATTAAAGCCCTGTGACAAGACAAAAATCAGGATGGCTAGCAATGATCTTGTTGACAGTGGAATCTTCAATGTCTTGGTTAAGCTCTTGTCACTCCAGAGAGTCTGCTTCTGCAGCCTTCATGGCTCTTGGAAAAAATTATTCTCATTTATCCATTCTGCTGAGGGAAACCTTCACATGCTTGAGGTAGACATTCCCCTAGCTCTCTGATGAGTTGATATGTCAGTTACTTGCAACCTGGTTTAATCCATCTTCCAAGATGGTTTTATGGGGATATGGGTGATGTACATGCTAAAGCTTTTTGGAGCCATGGGTAGCACCAATGAACCCCCATTTTTACATAATTGATACAATGTTTTTCTTTTCTATAAGGCATTTTAGGGATCCAAGGACTTCTCTTAATGGAATATTCAGAAATTTCTTCTTGAATAAAGTCAAATCATTATAGGAGGAAAGATCATAATGTCACTATGAGTATGGCATCTCATACTCATGAGTATGAGATATACACATCTTAACATCTCCAATGTAGAAAGTGAAGATTCTGAGAGACTGAAATATCTATCACAAAACTTTTCTCTCAATTAGATTCTTGCTGACTCATTTTATAAAATCATAAGATCTTGTAAATTTAAGGGTGATTAAGAGATGACTCAGTTCAAGCCCTCATTTTATAAACAAGAAAACTGGATCCAGAAGGGTTGCTTACTGACTTGCCAAAGATCACTCTGCACTCTTTCAACAAACTTGTTTATCTGTGCTTGGCAAACAGTCTCAAAAGGTTTACTAGTCACCCCCATATAAATACAAAAGATCAGGGATAAGATATAGATGATCCCAAGCTTTTGTCCTTCAGGTTTGAGAGTTTTTTCCTGCCATTTTCTTCTACTTATCCATTTGTATGAAAGAACAAAAGAATTTGGAATCAATGAAATGGAATCTGGAACCTTTGGAAATTTATCCTTTAGCCTTTATCAGGATGCTGAATAAGTATAATTTAACTATCAGAAAATAAACAAGGTGACACTGATTATCTGACCCTGTCAGACAAAGATTCCTGAGAGAGACTCTTTGATAAATCCAGGGAAAAAGATTTAAGTGTGTGGATGCTAGCTGCCACCAGCTCAGAAAAAATAAGTAGATATATAGCATTATCCTTCTAGGAGTGATCCAGCTCGAAGAAAGCACACAACAATGCCTCCAGAAGAAGTGGCCTTGAAGCATCAAAGTATAACTTGCTCTTCCTGGTCATGCATATCCTCTATATCTGTATTTGCCCCTGTGTCCTCATGTGTATTCCTCTTCCTACATTTTTCCTATCAATGGCATATGTATTTGTGGGAGACCATGCCCCAGTTTTATGGGAGGGAAATGTTTTATTGCTAATTTTTTATTACCCAATTTCATTAAATGTCTTTGATATTAATTAGTTATACCCTTCTGCTGACTAGTAAAGATAAACATTTAGATGGATTCAAAAGTGTACCTTGTCTAAATCACTACTTATCAGAAAAATGCAAATTAAAACAACTCTGAGATACCTGAGAGGTACATACCTCTTAGATTGGCTAAGATGACAGGAAAAAATAATGACAAATGTTGGAGGGGATGTGGAAAAACTGGGACACTGATACATTGTTGGTGGAACTGTTAACGGATCCAACCATTCTAAAGAGTAATTTGGAACTGTGTCCAAAGGGCTATCAAATTCTGCATACCATTTGACCCAGCAGTGTTTCTATTGGGCTTATATCCCAAAGAGATCTTAAAGGAGGGAAAGGGACCCACATGTGCAAGAATGTTTGTGGCAGCCCTTTTTGTAGTGGCTGGAAACTGGAAACTGAATGGATGCCCATCAGTTGGGGAATGGCTGAATAAATTATGGTATATAAATGTTATGGAATATTATTGTTCTATAAGAAATGACCAGCAGGACGATTTCAGAGCCTGGAGAGACTTGCATGAACTGATCCTGAGTGAAATGAGCAGAATTAGAAAATCATTGTACATGGCAACAACAAGATTATACAATGATCAATTCTGATGGATGTGACTTTTCTCAACAATGAGATGATTCAGGCCAGTTCCAATGATCTTATGATGGAAAGAGCCATCTGCACCCAGAGAGGATTGTGGGGACTGAGTGTGGACCACAACAAAGTACTTTCACTTTTTTAGTTGCTGTTTGTTTGCCTTTTGTTTTCTTTCTCATTTTTCCCTTTTTGATTTGATATTTCTTGTGCAGCCCAATAATTGTGGAAATATGTACAGAAGAATTGCACATGTTTAACATATATTGGATTACTTGCCATTTAGGGGAGAGAGTTGGAGGAAGGGAAGGAAAAAATTTGAAGCAAAAGGTTTTGCAAAAGTGAATGTTGAAAATTATTTATCCATACATATGTTTTGAAAATCAAAAGCTTTAATAAAAAAAAGTGTACCTTGAACTTGGTGCAACTTTGTTGAGAGTTGGGGATTCTCTATATTAGTTGAGGTGCTACTTCTCATTCTCCAGCCAATAGGAAATCAGAAACAACAAATTGGATGGAGTTTAGTGAGGAGGAGACACAAAATCCCTAAAAACCAAGAATAAAATTATAAGTCTTGGCCTATAATCCTTAAAGGTACTGCTAAAGAACAAGTGGTTTCCTTGTTGAATCATTCAGTATTTGGTTTGTGTTGTTTAAGAAGACAGAAACACTATGAAATACATTTTAGAAAAAGAAATGAAAAAAAAATTTTCCCCTGCAACAATTGGGGTTAAATGTCTTGCCTAGAGTCACACAGCTAGGAAGTGTTAAGTGTCTAATTTGCACTCAGGTCCTTCTGACTTCAGGGCTAATGCTCTATCTTCTGTGCCACCTAGCTGCCCTAGAAATGAAAATATTTGAAACAAGGAAAACAACTTCACACTTGGAAGGGTAAGTTTGTGTTAACTGGACAAGTCACTGAAGTTGAATAATTCATTTCTCTGTGATATAGGATAAGTGAGTCATAAATTAGGAGCTTGCTAAAGTTTGTTCCATTTTTAGTCTTTGAGCCTGCAAACTCTTATATGATAACATTAAACAAAATTACACTTAAGCATTCAGTGGCTCATTCCTTCCTCTGGATCTTTGTTTATCCATTCCTTGGATCTAGAAATAAGATTTTCACCTTCATTTTCAGATTATCTGCTACCTATGCATTCATAATAAGGGCTCAATACTGCTGTTTATTTTCATCCTTTATAAAGAAAGATTCTTGGGTTTACAAAAGAATCTACTATGGAAATCCTTTAAAAAGTGAACTCTTGCATTTTTTTCTAATAGCTTTTTATTTTTCAAAATACATGCAAAGATAGTTTTCAGCATTCACTCTTGCAAAATTCCAAATTTTTCTCCTTCCTTCCTTACCTCCCCTCTCCCCTAGACAGTAAGTAATTTAATATAGGATAAACATGTGTAATTCTTTTAAAGATATTTCCATCTTTATCATGATGCACAAGAAAAATCAGATCAAAAGGGAAAAAATGAGAAAGAAAAAACAAGCAAGTAAACAACAACAAAAGTGAAAATACTATGTTGTGATCCACATTCAGTCCTCATAGTCCTCTCTCTGGATGCAGATGGCTCTCTCCATCATAAGTCTAATGGATGCAAATCCTCATTGTTGCAAAGAGCCAAGTCCATCACAGTTGTTCATCATATAATCTTGTTACTGTATACAATGTTCTCTTGGTTCTACTCACTTAATTTAGCATCAGTTCATGTAAATCTCTTCAGGCCTTTCTGAAATCAGCCTGCTGATTATTTCTTAACAATAATAATCCATTAGAATCATATACCATAACTTATTCAACCATTTCCCAAATGATGAGCATCTACTCAGTTTCCATTTCCTTGCCATTACAAAAAGGACTGCTATGAACATGTGGGTACTTTTTCTTTTTCATGATCTTTTTTGGGATACAGACCCAGTAGAGACCCAGTTAGATCAAAGGATTTGCACTATGGGCAGAGTTTTAAATTTCTCTTCAGAATGGTTGGATCAGTTCACAACTCCACCAACAATGTATGAGTCCCAGTTTTCCCCCATCCCCTCCAATATTTATCATTATCTTTTCCTGTCATCTTAGCCAATCTGAGAAGTTTGAAGTGGTACTTCAGAGTTGTCTTAATTTACATTTCTCTAATCAATAGTGATTTAGAGCATTTTTTATATGATTAGAGATAGCTTTAATTTCTTTGCCTGAAAATTCTCTGTTCATATCCTTTAGCTATATATAAATTGGGGAGTGATTTGTATTCTTATAAATTTAAGTCAATTCCCTCTATATTTTAGAAATGAGGCCTTTATCAGAACCCCTGGATGCAAATTCCCCTCTCCCCCACAGTTTTTTGCTTTTTTTCTAACTAGGTTTCATTGGTTTTATTTGCACAAAACCTTTTTAATTTAATATAATCAAAATTATATATATTGCATTTCATTATGTTCTTTAGTTCTTCTTTGGCCATAAATTCCTTCCTTCTCTGCAGATCTGAGAGAGAGATACTATCCCTTGTTCTCCTAATTTTCTTACACTGTCACCCTTTATGTCTAAACCATGAACCTATTTTGACCTTGTCTTGGTGTAGGGTGTTAGGTATTGGTCAATGCCTAGCTTCTGCCATACTAGTTTCCAATTTTCCCAGCAATTTCCCAGCAAATAGTGAGTTCTTATCCCAGAAACTGGAGCCTTTGGGTTTATTAAACACAAAATTACTATAGTCATTGATCCTTGTGTCTTGTGAATCTAACCTATTCCATTGATTCACTACTCTTGCATTGTTTTTATAAAATTCAATTTCTTTTTTTTAAAATTCTAGACTTAATAAATACCAAATGAAAGAGACATTTCCACAGACATAGCAGGACAGATTAATATGATTGCAAATGAAATTGTAAATCTCTATTGCTTTTATTTTTCAAAATGTGAAAAATTCATCATGTAATTTTCAAAGCTATCTTCTGTTCAGTATTTATTTCTATACTTCCTCTTTTCACATCTGTGCATTTTAAAAGGCTTCAAAAAAGCATTTAGAAATTTTTTTAATTCTAAGCAATTTTCAGGAATATAAATATTAAGTGGATATCAATGTTGGTTTTCTAATTTGTCAGATGTGCTAAAAATTCATTAGAATACCATGCTGAGAATAATCAAATGAAAATATTTGTCTAGACAAATGCTCCAATGCATTGAAAGAATTTTTTAAAAATGTGTTTTTCCAGGAAATGTAAAAAAAAAGTTTACCATCTTAACTTTTTTCCATTTCTCCTCCATTCAAAAAACAAAACAAAACAAATCCCCCAAACAACTATGAATAAGTTCTTTATTAGAATTTAGAATTAGAAATTTCTCATTAGGAATTTAGATTAATTTAGAATTAGGATTTAGACTATACAAAAATACATAGTAGGGTGTCCTTGGAGGGATATAAAAACTAGGGTAAATCACAAAGCCTCCTTTCCTCCACATCACCTCTCTGAAACTGTTTTTTATATTGAAAAATGAAGTTTACTTGTAAATTACTTGTTTAAAAAAGTGCTTTGTAAATCTTAAGGCACTTTAAAAATTTGAGTTATCACCTTAATTCTACTTTCTTTATTTTTATTCACAAGAAATAAAACTAAAATCAACACCAAGAGCAGTCTATAGAATAAGGGGGAAAAATCACAGCATCTTCAGCTATAAGTTAGTAGGGAGTAGTGTATAAATGGGGAAGAAATTTGAATTTGTAGTCACAGGAGCTAAATTCCTGCCCTGACTTTTATTACCTAATGCCTATGTGACCTTTAAGTTACTTAACCTCTCCAGGTCTCTTTCTGTTTCTTCATCAGTAAAACCAAGGGTTAGACTAAAAAATCTTTAATTTTTCTTTACTTTCTAAATCTAGACACCTTTGTCTTAGGAAAGGTGGAATGGAATTGCTGATTGTATGTGTGAAGCTCATGTTTGAATGTTTTGGGGAGACCAGTTGATAAAGATAACTTTTCCTTACTTGTTAACTGCTTTTTAGAGATACTACCAAGCTATCAATAACAAAAGGGCCCCCAAAATGAGATGCCCAATAGAATTAATGGAAAAAAATGCTGATGAAGATGGCCTAGCTGTGCCAGATCTAAAACTATATTATAAAGCAGGGGGTCATTAAAACCATTTGGTACTGGCTAAGAAATAGAGTAGTCGATCAGTGGAACAGGATAGGAACAGGACAAAATAGGCAATAAATATAAGCAATCTAGTCTGTGACAAACCCAAAGACCCCAGCTTTTGGGATAAGAACTCACTATTTGACAAAAACTGCTGGAAAAAATTGGAAGAAATTAGGGCTTTACCCACACCTAACACCACATACCAACATAAGATTTAAATGGGTTCATGATTTAGACATAAAGAGTGATATTATAAATAAATTAGAGGAACATAGGATAGTTTACCTCTCAGATCTGTGGAAAAGGAAAGAATTTGTGTCTAAAGAAGAACTGGAACTCTTAATTGAGCACTAGATAGCTCATTTTGATTATATTAAGTTAAAAAGCTTTTGTACAAACAAAATTAATGCAGACAAAATTAGGAGGGAAGCAATAAATTGGGAAATCATTTTTACATTTAAGGGTTCTGATAAAGGCATCATTTCTAAAATATATAGAGAATTGACTCAAATTTATAAAAATTCAAGCCACTCTCCAATCAATAAATAGTCAAAAGAGAATTTTCAGATGAAGAAATTAAAACTATCTCTAGTCATCTGAAAAGATATTGATCAGAGAAATCAGAGTTGATTAAGACAACTCTGAGGTACCATTACACACCTGTCAGATTGGCTAAGATGACAGGAAAAGATAATGACGAATGTTGGAGGGGACGTGGGAAACCTGGGACACTGATACATTGTTGGTGGAACTGTGAACGGATCCAACAATTCTGGAGAGCAATTTGGAACTACGCTCAAAAAGTTATGAAACTGTGCATACCCTTTGACCCAGCAGTGTTTCTATTGGGCCTATATCCCAAAGGAAGGAAAGGGCATATATCCTTAAAGGAAGGAAAGGGACCCACATGTGCCAAAATGTTTTTGGCAGCCCTTTTTGTCGTGGCTAGAAACTGGAAACTGAAGGGATGCCCATCAATTGGAGAATGGCTGAATAAATTATGGCATATGAATATCATGGAATATTATTGTTCTGTAAGAATCGACTAGCAGGACGATTTCAGAGAGGCCTGAAAGAGACTTGCATGGACTGATGCTGAGTGAAATCAGCAGAACCAGGAGATCATTATACATGGAAACAACAAGACCATACGATGATTAATTCTGATGGACACGGTTCTCTTCAACAATGAGAGGATTCAAAACAGTTTCAGTTGTTCAGTAATGAAAAAAGCCATATACACCCAGTGGGAGGCCTATGGCATCTGAGGGTGGACCACAACATAGCATTTTCAAGATTTCTGTTGATGTTTGCTTGCGTTTTGTTTTCCTTCTCAGGTTTTTTTTCTTGTAGATCTGATTTTTCTTGTACAGCAAGATAACTGTATAAATATGTATACATATATTGAATTTATCATATATTTTAATATAGTTAACATGTATTGGACTACCTGCCATCTGGGGGAGGGGGTTGAGGGAAAGATAGAAAAATTTGTAACAGAAAGCTTTGCAAGGGTCAATGTTGAAAAATTACCCATGCATATGTTTTGCAAATAAAAAGTTTTAATAAAAAATGAGATGCCCAATATAATTGCCCACATTGTTCAATGATAATAGACATTGCTAATGTATTGATTAGCTTTGCTAATTTTTTTTAATCTTTCTTTTTCATTCTTAATCATGAGGGACTGATTTCTGGAAATGCATTGAAAAATGAACATGATATAAAAGTGACAAACATATTTTTTTTTGAAAATCACAACAACAAAACAGAGGCACTGCAATTTCTTACATAAGCTAGTTTAACTAGTAATTAAGAAGAAGGCTTTTTGATCTCTAGCCCTGACTCAAATATATATTCCACCAAGAGCTGAAAGGCAGTCTATTAAAAAAACTATTAAACTATTAAAGTTACAATCCCAAAAGAGATGCCAAAATACCCCCAGATTGATACTATTTCAGAGTCATGTCAGACAGATACTAATTTGAGAATTCTCAAGATGCCTTAACCCACTTATTTGAATCTTTCTGGTGCAGTGTTCACTAAGTTAACATGTCCAAATGTGGAACTTCTTAGAGTAGGGCTTACAGAAAGGTTTTTAATTTTTTTTGAATAATGGATCCTTTTGGCAGTTTGATGATACCTATGGACCCCTTTTCTATATAATGTTTTTAAAATTTTAAATAAGATACATAGAATTAGAAAGAAACAATTATACTGGAATAAAGTTATATATTTTTTCCTTATTCAACTTTATGGACCCCTACAGACTCTGGTTTATGAAACCAGGACTAAAAAGCTGTGATCTTTTCACTTCAAAGATAATGGCTTTTCACTCAATCTGGCTGCACATGCAGCCACCTTCCAGATGAATACTTGTCCTGGCTTGGGGGCTACTGTTTGTACAGTTGCTTGGGGATTGTCACTATAGCTCCCATTACCAATGGCACATGACTATTCTCTCCTAGTCACCTCAATCTCTTCTCTCACATGGGAAGGCTAGTGAAAGATTAGCTACTCCTAGAGACCCAGAGCAAATCTTACCATTTTCCCCAGGAACTCTTTTTAACCAATATAGAATCCCCAAAGAGCATCTATAACATCCTTTTTAAAATCAAGAAAACTGAAATGATTTACCATAAGAATAGTGGATCCACATCTTTTTGTCAGTGTTATTCCTGCTTGCTCACTGGGCAGATGGAGCTTAGAGTGGTTCAACCTGGCAACATGAAATCTTTACCATCACCACATTTTCTTAGGAAAGGAACTGCAGGAGCTATTTAAGGGATTCTAATAAGAATAGCAGTATAGCACAGACTCCTGGAAGATGAATACAGCATGGCGTATATATGGTGTCTGCAAGGGTGATTCCTATGAGGTTTTTTGTTTCAAATGAAAATGATTAGGTTAAGGAGACTTCTCTTCCTTGAATCGTAGATCTCTGAGATACCTATTTTTATTTAGCATATCTGGCTGGTAGCAGGCTTTAATATCTTTTTTTAATAGACTACCCACCCATTTCTGGATGTCTACTTCCGTTCGATAAAAGAAGGCTGTTTAATTCCTAGAAACTGTGGCCAAATTGTCAGTGATTGTGTTAGGACCTATCTCTCCCAGTTGAATTCTAATTTTGGATAACCTGGAATAGCGGAAACATCACAGGACTCAGAGCCAGGATATCTGGTTTCCAGTTGTGTTTTCATATTTAAAAGTTTCCCCTCATTAATCATCTTCTTGTTCAACTTTTGCTTTTGTTGTTTTACAGAATAATACCTGGTGTATGTATATATATATATATACATATATATATATATATACACATTCACAAACATATTTTATATATTTCTCCTCACATAATATTTCGATTCTCACAATAACTCTGTAAATCCCATGCTGTATTTAATGGAGGAGAAAATTGAGGCTTAGGAATGTTACCTGATTTGCCCAAATCATAGGATTATTGTCTAAGGTAAGATTTGAACTCAGGACTTCTGGACTCTGGGCCTAGTACTTTATACACTACCTGATATGGCTAACCTCTAGATAAAATTGGGATAATATCTCAAGGGTCAGCTAGGTGGCACAGTTGATAGAGTACTAGGCCTGGAGTTAGGAAAGTAAGTCTTCCTGAATTCAAATCTGACCTCACATTTGTGTGATCCTGGGCAAGTCACTTAACCTTGTTTGCCTTGGTTACCTTATCTGTTAAATGAGCTGGAGAAGGCGATGACAAATCATTCTAGTATCTCTGCTAAGAAAACCCCAAATTGGGGGAGGGGAGGCAGCTAGATGACCTTGCCTATTGCTGGCATGCAATGCTCACATTGCAATTTAACAGGTGACTCTATTGAAGCTGGTTCTAGCACACTTCCACTCTTACCCTTTCTCCAGCTTTTCCACTGAACTAGCTATTTTGATCAAGTCTTCACCTTTACTCAAGTCCTTTGAGGGTGCTTGACAAGAAGGGCTGTAAAGTTCCTTCGACCTCTAACAATATATATATATATATATATTTTATTTCAGAGTAATACATATGTGACTGGTTCTTTAGCAATGTTTTTTAATCCAGTTGTCTTCAAGATTCCTTGGTTTTCTTTAGTTGAGTCATTTTTTAGTCATACGCTTTTTTTATGACTCCATTTGGGGTTTTCTTGATAAAGAAAAGTGGTTGGCTATTTCCTTCTCCAGCTCATTATATAGATAAGGAAACAAAGCTAAGCAAATAGGGGGAAGTGACCTGCTCAAGGTCACACAGCTAGTATGGTCTGAGGGCAGACTCAGGAAGATGAGACTTCCTGACTCTAAGACTGGCACTTTATGTACTATGGCACCATCTAGCTGTCCCACACTGTTACCAAAATGATTTTTACTTAAGTATAGCTCTAAATCATATTATTCCCTTACTCAATATGGCCCTACTGCTTCTTGGATAAAATATAGACTCCTCTGCTTGACTTTTAAAATCCTTCACGTCCTGGTTCCAAACTATCTTTTTTTAGACTCATATATTTGTCTATTTCCCTTATTTTATAATCAAATCAAACTGTTTTCCTCTGTTTCTTAGGGATGACACCTCTGATCTTCTTGCTTTGTTCTGTCTGCCTCCTATGATTGCCATGGATCCTCTCCTCATTCTTTCCAAATGTGCTGTGCATCACCACCTACATGAAGCTTTTCCTACTCTTCCAACTACTAATATCTGTTCTCCTTAGCTCGTTTGTAATTTTCTTTCTACATATTTACTGTGTTCAAATTTATCAGTCAGCCAATAAGCATTTATTAACTTCCTATTATGTGCCAAGGTTGTTATTTGTCCTTGTTCTTGAAGAGGCCCATGATATGCAAGTGAATTGGATTAAAGTGAAGTTGAGCTGTGCAAGGCTACCTGACTCACTTTCCCCTCCAGAACCATTTGGCTCCAGTGGTCAGTTATAGATTAGGATGACTGGAAATGGCCCTGGATGTAATGGGAGACTTTGACCTTTTTAAGGTAAGATCTTTAAATCTCAGAGGCCATACCCATTCAGTGATTAAGACTAGGTAGCAATGGAGGCAAAGAATGGCCTCTTTCACCTAGTCAATGCAACAGTACCAACTCTTGATACAATAGTCAATGTGGGGTAGGGGGGACATTATGATGAGGAAGCTCAGTGGCATAGTGAATAATAGAACAATGGGGCTAAAGTTAGGAAGAGTTGAGTTCAAATGTGATCTCATACATACACTGCCGAACCCTGGACAAGCCATTTAACCTCTGTTTGCATAAGCTTCTTCAATTATAAATTAAGGATAAAAACAGCTCTATCTCATTAATCTGTTTAAAACTCTCAGAGGCTTGGCTAACTTGTTTGCTTTGGTCCTAATCTAAGGGGTTCACATTTTGTAAAGGTTGTTGTTGTCTGTCCTTTATGTTAGAAAGGACCAACGACATCACAGGGTGATATCTTGACTCATGGGTGAATTGAATTTAAGTGAGACAGAGCTGTACAAAGTTGTCCATCTCTCCCTTCCAGAGTCATAATGTCCAGGTCAAAAGTCAAGATGATTGGCAACATCCTGAGATGCAGGAAATGACCTTGTTGTTATTGAAGTCTGACCAAACTCTAAGAATCTCACAGAGCCTGTTCAGCAGCCTTCATAACTGTTGCAGAATAATTAGAACTGCTCAAAAGTTGGATGGTCTTCATTCGAGAGCCAATGGGCACCCCCGTACTAGAAATTTGCAGGCAAAGAACACTTGTGCACCTGGTGGAATGATTTTGTTCATGTCACAGTTGTAGAAGGAATTGGAAAACATATCTTTGCTAGGAAAATCCCAAATGGCATCACAAAGAGTTAAATATGTCTGAAATGACTGAACAACAGGAGCATAGAACTTCCTGAGTGCAAGTTTTTCAAGAAGCCATGCAGTGCTTGGCACTAAACTTCACTAACAGTATAACTGTGCTGTTCAAAGGTTTTTAAGGGCATGTTCAAAACTGGTTTTTCACTAATGAAATTTCAGTTGGGGAAGAAACAGGAAACAGAAAGATGACTAGGAAATGAAAAATGGAAAATTAACTTTGATCCTGCTATCTTGCCACAGATGTTGACAAGCTAATAGTTTTGATTAACAGGCAGTGCCAGGATTCTCGGTTTTGTGATACCAGATGAGACAATATCCTGTGAAAGAAATTGTGGATGGAAGTAATACCCACCATTTTTCTCCATCCTCTTTGTTCTGGTTATTTTGCCACTAGGATGGTTTTTCTAAAGTCTAAGCCTGACTATGTCTCTTTTTTGTTCAATGAATTCTGGTGGCTTCCTATTACTTTTAAGATCAAATATAAATTCCTCTGGCCCCTTCTAGTTTTTCTAGCCTAACGCTTTATTCCTCTTCTTACAATCTCTAAATACATTAGTTTATTGGCTGTTTCCTATAGGATGCTCCATTCTCCCAACTTCATGCTTTTTCATTTGCAGTTCTTGATACTTAAAATGCTCTTCTCTACCTCTTCCACTTCTTGGTTGTCCTGGCTTCCTTTAATATTTAATCTACATTCTATGGAGACATTTTCCTGTTCCAATTCTTGCTCTTTCCTACATCCCATGCTAATAGCTTTTGTTTATTTAGTAAATTTTCATTGTCCCCCTTTGGGGTTTTCTTGGCAAAGATACTGGAATGGTTTGCCTTTTCTTCTCCAGCTCATTGTATAAATGATGAAATAGACAAACAGAATTGTCACTTTTCCAGAGTCATGGAGCTAGTGTGTCTGTGTCTAGATATGAACTCAGGTGTTCCTGCCTCTAGGTCCATACTCTATCCACTGCACCATCTTCCTGCTGCTTCCCTCCAGATTGTCTTTCATCAAAACTTGTGAGACCGTGGACAAGTCATTTAATTCTGTTTCCCCTGTTTTTCCATCTTTAAAATGAGCTGGAGAAGTAAGTGACAAAACACTTCCATATCTCTGCTGAAAAAACCCCAGATGGAGTTACAAAGAGTAGGACATAACTAAAATGACTGAAAAACAAGTTATTTATGTGTTATTTCCTGAGAGACATTTAGCACAATGATTATCACATTTTGTGTTTAGTCATTTCAATAGTGTTCTTGGCAAAAATGCTGGAGGAGTTTGCCATTTCCTTCTCCAGCTCATTTACAGATGCTGAACTGAGGCAAACAGCATCAAGTGACTTGCAAGAAGTGCTTTGTTGAATGACTAGTTGATCTGCCTCATACCTGAGCTTTGGGAAAGAGCTATAATGAATGATTGTAATTAGGTACCAAATTATATCCCCAGATTTCAACATAACACTAGAAACTGGCCATTTACCTGGGGTAAGGAATCAAACTAGTATGGATCACAAGCTTGCAGTAATGTAGGGATCTCAAGACAATCTAGTCCAACCCTGACTTGAACAAGACATACCACTACATGCACAAATGTTCTTTTCTTGCAAATCTCTAGTAAGGGGGTGCCCATTGCCTCTTGAACGAAGCCCATCCAACTTTTGAACAGCTCTAATTATCATTGTCTTTCTTGATATCAAGCTCAAATCTGCCTCTTAGCAATTTATACCCATTGCTTTTTCTTTTGCCTTATTGTCTAAGCAGAGTAAATACAACCCCTCTTGCAAATGATAGCTCTTTAAATATTGGAAGGGATATTATATAATAATGATAATTTCCCCTTCTTTCCACCATGTTAAATACACCCAGTTCCTTCAATGAATTTTGTTTATTTACTACAAATATACTGGGTACAATCCTAAATAATCTTTTATTTGGTCTTCCAATAATAGACTCTAACTTTAATCTGAAAGGTCATCAGTCCAAATAGAAGGAGGATTTAATTTCTGATTCTTCACTTTAATTCCTGTTCACTTCACAACATTTTTGATTTATAGACAAGGGTCACTTCCTTTAGGCTCTCTCTGAAGCCTTTTGGCTTCATCTCAGTTTCTCTTTATGCTATTTAAAGATATATTATATTTCCTGTAGTACTTGCAGAATTTATTTTGACCTGGTACATATTGTGTAATGCACATACTATTGCTCCCAAGCATTTCAGCTAACAAGGTAATTGCAAAGTAACTTGCATGATAAATGTTTGCTTAATTGATATCTCTTTGGAGTAAAAACAACCTTCACTGTTTATACTGCAAGTGATGTGTCTGTTTGTTGTATTCCCAAAGCATTCACACTGAAAAGAATTTTAGAGGTCATTCAGTCTAAGGCCTTAATTTTACTGATTGGTAGACCAAGACTCAGAGAGGTTATGTAAGTAGTCTCAAGAATCTTAGATGTAATTTTTCATAACCAAGCAAGTCAAAGTTAAGGAAGTAATTCATTAATTAGTAATGTTAACAAGCAAGCCTGGGAAACAAGGAAGGTTTGAAGCTGAGAACATAATGCCACTTTAAATGGGTCCTCAATTATGATTTATTTTCCCCAACCTTTAAAAATCAAAGGAAAATTAAATGAAGGGTAAAAAATATCTACCTTTTAACAAGAACACTATAATTTTAAGTTTGCTTTTTAACTAGAAATATCTAATTTAGACATCAACATATAATTGTTAGCATAATGGTAGCATGATTAGGATACATGTCATTTGGTTTAGTTAATCATATAGCCACCCTATAATCTTAGTGCACTTTTTTAGGGTAAAATTATTCATCTTAAAATTGATTGCCTGTGTAACATGACTATGTAAGGGGGATCCTTAGAATATTACCTACATGAAAAAACAAAATAAAGAAACCATCTGAATTTTTAAAACCTTTACTACTGCAGCCAGAGTTTTTTAGATTTCAAAAATTTGTCCACTCTTCAATGAAAAAGGTTTTCAGCTCAGATCATTTATATAATTATTGTGTCATGTTTGCCACTGAGTGCAAATAGGCTTGCTTTTGATATGGGAGATACTTTTACTTCCTCTAATACTTTGGTTTGTGACATCTGTTTCTAAAATTACATTCACTTGCATTTCTTGAAAGAATTTTATTTATTCTTCAAAATACCTTCAAGGTGAGTTCATGGAAGTTAGGGACTTTGGGCTTTCCTCAAAGATACTGTATGGTTATTGTGGCAAGAAATGTCTTTGCAAAAAAGTCCCACACTATTAGAGATGTCTAAGGTAAATATCCAAAAATATATGACAAACCCTCCAAAACAGCTAAGTTGGGACCATGCAAGTCACACTAGGGAAAGATCCTTGGTCCATGAAAAGGGTCATGAAAAGCGGATCAGAATTGAAATGTTTTGGTGTTTTCCAGTTAAATTAAATTGTTTACTAATCAAGAAACCACACTGCAAATTTTTTGTGTTTCTGATTAGTGCTCAAAGTTCATAATGTAGTTTTTAATATCCTATTTTGGCATTTCCTTTGGAGATTTTGTCATTTTTCCTTTTTCTTCTTCTCCTTATAGACTTATGTTCACTATCTTTCCATTGAATTTCTATACAAATAACAAGATCAAATGCAGCCACCAAAACCTATAAACCAAAGATCAACTGAGTAGTGAGGTTTTTTTTTTTTTTTTTAATTTTACTGTATGCTTAAAGTCATTCCTATATTGAAGATTGTCAACTTTTATGGTATTGTCCAACCTCTTTAAACTTGGGAAATATAATCATTACTTAACTGAACTACAAAATTACGATCACTTGGGATATCTCTGTTAGAACTACAGGAAAACTCTCACCATTATTATTACTATTAATGATGATGATGATTTTCAATTTTGTATGATCATCTTCAATACTGAAGAATGATCTGAAAGAGAGAGACTGATATAATATAGCTTGGGTTTTCAATTAATATTTAGCAATCCATCACACTTTACCAAATTGTGAATTTTGTTTTATTGGTGTGGTTTTAATGCATGGCTAGAATGCAAATATGACAGGAGAGCATGAATTCTCAAAATGAATATGAATTTAACAGATAACCACTAAGTATTTACTATATAGAGCTGTTAAATTGCCTAAGATGTGTTAGCCTATATTGTTCACATAATTCTTCCTATAACTGGACTTGTGAAATTTTTCTTTGAAGGAAAAAGGTCCAGATTTCAACACAAAAGAAAAATGAAGATAAAGGCCTTTGCCCAAAGGCGTGTTGGCAACAACAGGGGCAATAAGCAGTGTGTGGTGGTCAGGCTAGCTGTCTGTTATTCTTCGGAGGGAATAGGATCATAGATGCAGAGATGGAAAGGACCATGGACGCTACTTCATCTAGCCTAATTGTAGAGATGAACAGATTGAACTCTAGAGAGGTTGTGACATGCTGAGAATCAAGTATTGCAAAAAAGGCAGTAGAGTAAATAACAACACCTGGACTCAAACCTGATCCTCTGATTCTAAATCCAGTCTTCTTTTCATTGCACCATGATCTTCTGAAGGAAAGTTCAATTAAACATAGGTCAATTGTTATAGGCCTCATAGACTATGGAATCACGGGCAGAGAGGTAAAGCATGGGGCAGATTGATTGTAGGATCAGAGATTTAGAACTGGAAGATGCTTTAGGTATCATCTGGTTCAGTTGTTCTCCAGTTTTTCTTCCTACTTTTCAGTTGTAGAAACTGACTCAAATTTTGAAAAAGTGAACTTTTAAAAAGCTCAAGAAAAATGAAATGGCATACCTATCTCAGTTGAAGAAGGGATCTGAATTTCTCCCAATTCAAGATATGAAGGAAATTATTAGGAACAGGATTGATGTGATGTAGTACGATAAATTTTAAAAAAGTAATTAGAAAGTTTAAAAAAATGTAATTTGAAGAAAAAAGAAAAATTAGTTTTATTTATTAGTTCAATAGTTTTCTTACTTTTAATTTTATTAATTTTCCTTTGATTTTTAAGATTTCCAATTTGGTTTTTAACTAGAGATTTTAAATTTGTTTTTGTTTTCTAGTTTTTGTTTTAATTGCATGTCCAATTCATTGACCTACTTTTTCTCTATTTTATTGATGTAACCAATTAGAGATATGAAATTTCTCCTAAGTACTGCTTTGGATGCACTCCATATAGTTTGGTATATTGTCTCATTATTGTCATTTTCTTTAGTGAAGTTATTGATTGTAGGATTAGATTATTTAATTTCCCATTAATTTTAATCTTTTTCCAATGCCCATTATTAAATGTAATATTTATTGCATTATGATCTGTTTTTGTTTCTGTTTTACTGCATTTGCTTGTGAGGTTTTCATGTTTTGTGTAGATGCCATATACTGCTTAGAAAAAGGTATATTCCTTTCTATTCCCATTCAATTTTCTCTAAAGATCTATCATACCTAATTTTTCCTGAATTTTATTCATCTCCTTCACTTCTTTTTTGTTTATTTTTTTAATTAGATTTATCTAATTCTGAGAGGGGAAAGTTGGGGTCACCTCCTAGTACAGTTTAATTATCTATTTCCTTCTGTGACTCATTCAACTCCAAAAATTTAGATACTATACTATTTAGTATATATATATATATATGCTTAATATTGATATGACTTCTTTAACTATGATGTCTTTCAGCAAGATATTATTTCCTTCCTCATCTCTTTTAAGTAGGTCTATTTTTTTAGGAAAAGGTAAAAACAGTATTATGCTATATGAATAAGGTGCGAGAACAAGAACTGACAGAGGAATTACATGGCTTAGGAGGGCTGGTAGTTCTGAAAACCTACTCACATCAGGAATGGGTTAAACATACACACACACACACACACACACATATATGTGTGTATATATATATGTGTGTGTGTGTATATATATATGTATGTATATATATATATACATATATATAACACCACAAAGAGTATAGCACCCTCCAGAATTTATAAAGAAACAAAGAGGAGAGAATAGGATAAAATGTGATATAAATAGATGTGAAGATTAACCAGAGTAGGATAAGATGTATAGATTTATGAGAAAGGAGTAAAGAACAGGGAAAGGGTGGCATAAGATAAGATGGGGTACAGTAGGGTATTTAGATGAATGGATAATGTGTATAGAGTATTGGGAATGGGACAAAGAGGGAGAGAAAGGATGGGAGGAGAATAAAAGAGAGGGATTTGTGATGGGAGTGATGAAGAGGTTAAGTAATAACAAGGCAAGTTAATGTAAGTAGAAGAATTAGCAAGGATAGGAAATAACACAATAACAACCATCAGGAGTAGAATTTATTAAAAAATAGGGATAGTAATCATTTATCTCAGATAAAGTCAAACTTTAAAAAATTCAATCAAAAGAGAAATCTACATTAAATGTCAACCATATTAATATTGTTTTAGATGTATGTGTGTACATATATATGTAAGTATGTTGATATATATGTGTATATATGTATGTGTGTATGTATGTGTGTATCCATGCTTAATTGTAGCCTGCTTGGGGGAGGTGGAAAGGAGAAAAGGGGAGAAAAGAATAAGGTAAAGAAATTAAATAAATGTAGTAAAAGTAACATAAAATAAATAAGCAATAAAAGAGGGGAAAAAAGAATAAAATAAAAGCACAGCAGAGAACAAAAGAAAATATGCAAGGAATCAAAGAAAGGATGGACAGTAATGAATAGTATCTTTAACTATTATATATGTTTTCTTTCTTCTTTTTTTTTGCTGAGGCAATTGGGGTTAAGTGACTTGCCCAGGGTCACACAGCTAGGAAGTGTCTGAGATCACATTTGAACTCAGGTCCTCCTGACTTCAGGGTTGGTGCTCTATCCACTGTGCCACCTCTATATGTTTTCTTGAAATGGAAATTTGTTACATATTTTGAACCCTCCTTGATGTTCCGCTGGGCACATAACAATGGTTTTCTTTTTCTATTTTCTTTTTTCTTATTTTGCATTTGTTTTAAATAAATAAATACATTTAATAAAAAGATTGAAAAGAAAAAGAAGCTGGGGCCTAGATTACCTAATATAGAAACTCCCACATGGGAGAAGGCAGGGGCCAGTTTCTAGGAAAAGAGATTCTGCATTATTGGTTATATAGTTGGAACAGAATTTGTCTTTAAAACTACCAGACTGAGATAGTTTCTTTATGGGTGGATCTAGAAAGAGATGAAGTTTGGATCCATAGTTTGAATGCCATGAACTGAGCAGGGTGAGAAAAAAGACTGTTTCTTACCCCTCCCCTTTTAGGTCCTATGGCACCTGGAAACTGGCTTTGGGTTATTTATCCTTTTAAGGTCTAGGCATATAATTTCAGGACACTGTTATTGCTAACCTAGTAGGGAAATCAAGAATCCAGAGCGCCCAGGACGCAAGTATCTGAAAATAGTAGGAGTAAATCAATATTTTTCTCACTTAAGTCAGATACACTTCAGAACCTGCCTCATCTTCTTCACCAACATGAACACATTTCTTCTTACTCCCACCCAAATTTTGTCTAAGAGTATCTCTCCCTTTCTTTTGCCACCCTCTTCAGATTCCAGTTGTCATCTTCTAAGCCAATGGTATGGCAAATAAGATGTCGATACTGCTTATGTAATAAAAAAAGGAGGAAACATTAACATTACTCCTGTCTTCTGATTAGAGGAAGGCATAGCCTATGCCTTACGAAAATAGGTCACACAGTGGATAGAGCACCAGCCCTGAAGTCAGGAGGACCTGAGTTCAAATCTGGTCTCAGACACTTAACATGCCCTAGCTGTGTGACCCTGGGCCAGTCACTTAACCCCAATTACCTCAGCGAAAAAAAAAATAGTTCCAAGATTAAATCTTATTAGGAGTAGTTTAACTCCTTGAGAGCAAGAAATTCCCTTTGCCCCTATTCTTTGTATCTTCAGCCCTTAACACAGTGGAAATTGCTTTAATCTCTTACAATAATTACTATTTTGGAGTAGTTTGAGAAGCCATAAGGATCAGAATAAGTGTCTAGTCCTATATTGCATTGGTCGTGTCAACTAGAATTGTGGACTCTTAAAATGGTATCTGATGACCCTATGGCTACCAGTTTTCTTCCATGAAGAATTGCATTGGTATAGGAAAAAAATCCAAAACATATTGGTATTCTGTATTTGATTACAAGTTCTGATATTTGATGACTGTATGAACTTGGGAAAATCACTTAAGCTCTTGAATTCAGTTTTCTCATTTGTGAAATGGAGATAATCATGTTCTAACCCTTAAAGGGCTATTACCAGTTCATTCCTAAGGGGAAGACTTTTGATGTTTTCATTTGTTGTTTGCCAATCTCCTCTATGCCAGTTGAACAATTACATTTTATATCTCATCTCTGCCTCCTTCACATCTTCTATCCATCAACTGCTATGTTGTAGCAAATAACTAATCGTTGGATGGGACTGGATTTAATTCTCCTACATTTGCTTCTGGAGTATCTAGGAATACAGATGGAATTTGGAACTTAACACAAAGAGATAAACTCGGCTTATATCAGAGCCGCTGAAACTGGGAAGATATATAATGTTTTGAGGGTTTTTTTTAACTGGAGTTCCCAAAGGGAAACAGCTAAGTGGTTTAATTTTGCTGTCTTGATAAGGCATCATTAAAGGCAATTATGTAGGGAGAAAGGACTGTAACTTTGCGGCTATTTTGAGAATTTTGAACAAAATGTTCAGTCTTGCCCTCCCCCTACAACCCATATTTGAATGAATAAAATGAGCAGGCAGATTCTGTGACTCAAATGTTCAGGAAATTTCTCACAGATCACATAGGCTCCAAGGAACAGGTTTTGGATATTTAATAAACTAGGACATTGCTATGATTGCCTGTCTAAATTGAGATGCCTCAAAGAGAAACTGTATCTCTAGATAAAAAGCCTGTCACTACAAAGAGTCATAAAAGCATGATCTTAACATCATAGAATCATAAGATCATAGCTTTTGATTTTGTCACTGAGACTGATTTCCTCATTTACATATGAAGAAACTAATATTTAAAGAGATTAAATGAATTTTTTTCACAGTTACCTAGCTAATATATGTCTGAGAGAGAATTTAAACCCAGGTTTTATAGATTTAAAAGTCTTTAATTTCTCCTGGGTAGAGGACATTGAGGGAACTTCTACCTTTAGGTATATGAATCTATGCTTTGAAAGTCTGCAGACAGATGCCAATAAAAGCCAATCTTCATTTTAGCAAGATCTTGTCATCTGCATAACCTGAGGGGTGAGTCATTCTTGGGGAATGAGTAACAAGCAAACAACACCAAGACTTGTGCCTAGCTTCCACTACAGACAGAACTTTAAAAAACAAAACAAAACTGTTTTACCTCCAATTGCACAACTATCTTCTTAATTAATATTTGTTGTATACCCTAGAGCTGTTTGGCTCACCCTGGATATTTAAATGACTAATCCTGCTGTTAAGGTTACTGTGAACCATTGTATATGAGAGAGCTAATTCAGGGGCTTGTTTTTATAAACTCATAGCCCAAGGAAAATTTTTGTTTTCATCCTTATTTAGTGGAAATCTTATTAATTGATGAGATCTGTTGTTTTCAGAGTTTAAAATTACTTACCAGTGCCATTCTAAGCCAAATAGGGAGTTGTATTGTAGATTCAACATTCAGTGGCTCCTCTATAGCCCGCTGGATAAAATTAAAACTCTTTAAGTTTGTACTATTGACCCCAATTTACCTTTCTACTCTTCTCCTACATTAACACTTTACTCTAGCCAAACTAATATATTTATTTTCCCCAGAATATTCTTTGTGCTTTCCTGCATCCATCCCTTTACTTGTACCATTCTTCCCACTTAGAATGCAATGACCTTAGCACCTTTCGATTCCAAATTCTTTACAACTTTCAGGACCAAATTGAAGTCACTCTTTCTCCCTGAAGTCATCCTAGACTCCTCCTTTCCAAAGTGAGCTCCTCCCTTTTTGGAACTCAAAGCACTTTCCATCTTTACTGCTCACTGACTCATATTCTCTCATGTTGCTGTCATGTATTAAAATTAATTAATGTGATTTGCCAAATATTTTAACATAATTAACACATAGTGGATATCCTGCTATCTAGGGGAGGGGTAGGGAGTTGGGGGGAAAATCTGTAACAGAAAGCATGTAAGGGTTAATGTTGAAAAATTACTCATACATATGTTTTGCAAATAAAATAAAATAAAAAAAAATTAATTAATGAATTTTTAACTCTTCAGACACAGGAGACTTAGGCAATACAAGCCAGATATGATGCTCCTTGAAAATAATGACTCTGCCATTTTGTTTTTGTTTTTGTTTCTCAGAGCCTAGAATGAAACAATGCCTTCAACACTGATGTGAACTGCCCAATACTGTTCATATAAAATAATAAGTCAGAGTCTATTGTTAATTCATCCATCCTGTCTCCAATCTAGTTAGCATCTTTAAAAATATTCACAACAACCTTTGAGACAACTTTGATGGAACTTAGCTTTCCCAGATTATCTTATTAACATAAGTTAAGATAATCATAATGTAAACTCTCCATCATAATTGCAAACAAAAAGGAAATCAGCTTTCCCAGACTATTTTGATTGGCATATCTTTAGGCAGGGTTTAGACCTGGTCTGCCAGGTCTGGCTCCTAACCCTCCTTCTGAGTTCCCACCTTTTTCTCTGATCTCCCTCAGAAGCCCCCCAAGGGTAAATTTCCCCTTCAAGAGATTTGCTTATGATTAAGATCTTTGCTAAATTCTCCTCAGGACCAAGCCCACTCTGAGGTACTCTCTTTCTCTCACTCATAGTGTTGAGATATGAGAAATGAGGGTTGAGAGAGCCCTTGGTCAGTGCTGCAGGTTTGCAGTTCCAAATACAGGCAAGGTTTGTGGCAAAAATGGGTTTATTATACTGAGAAATAACTTTCTCATGGGCCAAATCCAGAAAGGGATTAGCAAAAATGGGTTTACATTGAGAACAAACAATTTCTCAGTGGGCCAAATCCTGTTAGGATTTTTAGCAAAGGTTTGGGGTTCAGCCTTTGATTATATTGGGTTTTTGTGGTCCGAAGTTAGGGAGTGATCTCCAGATGAATTTGAGGGACTAATTTTCAATTCAATAAAGGGTGGTGATTACTCCCCAAGCCAAGATCTCCAATTGAGTTGTAGGTGGAGATCTCCATGAGAGTTTCCCCTTGGAATAGGAGTGTGGGACCCCTCCTAGAGGCCAGGAGGGATTGAGGTTTTAGGGTTTCTCTAACCCAGGTCCAACCCCCCCTAAATATCAAGGGGGACACAGTTTACATCATCCCATGCAATGACTTGACTCTTAAATGGCTGCTATAAATCCAATTATATTTTATAAGCTCTAGTCAGCTCTTACTCAAGCAGCTGTGCATTCTGGATAAGGCTGGTCATTAATTCTTATGGCAATAATACTTTCCCTTTAATGGTGCTTCTTTCCTTACTCTAGTTTACCCTGGTTAGTCTAACCTGCTAGTCAATGGCTTTCTCCCATCCCATAGAGTACTTCTTTTCTCCTGGTTAGTTGTGAATTCCTCAGGAGAACTTATGTTTTTCCTTGCTAACTATAAAAGCTCTCCCAACTCTTATTTCATATTTGTCATTTCTGGTACCAATTTTCTCCCTCTCTCTCTCTTTTTTGTTTTGTTTTTGTTTTTGTTTTTTTTGGCCTATAAACTCTTCTAAAATAAACCTTCCTTTTGGCAAAGAGAATGGCCATTGTGAACTTGTTGTATGTTTTATTTTGAACTAGGTATTATTATCTCGACCTCATTAAACATGGTATTTAATTAATATAGATTGGTTGTCTCAAATTTTTCCAGTTATTTTTTGTATTATTATTGTAGTGCCAAGTTCTCATTGTCATAAATGATTTCCTGAGGGTCATCACTGTATTTTTTTTTTTTTTTGCTGAGGCAATTGGGGTTAAATGACTTGCCCAAGGTCACACAGCTAGGAAGTGTTAAGTGTCTGAGACCAGATTTGAACTCAGGTCCTCCTGAATTTAGAGCTGTGTTCTATCCACTGCACCACCTAGCTGCCCCTGCAATGTATTTCTAATTTGCCTCTTTAACCTAGAAGCTTGTAAGAGTTAAGTATACTCTTTTGGGTATACTTTTTGGGGGGGGGTGATTGAGCATAGTTTGATACAAATTTCATCTGTAAAAGGTCTCTCTATATTGTTGTACCTTCTCCTCCTGTCTTTTCTTTGACTGGATCTATTGTTGTGAATGGAAAACAAGAATATTTCAGTTCTTTAGGGTGAGAGACAGGAAAAGTGTTTATAGTTTTCTGAGGTAGCTTTATGAGCTATAAATCTCTGTTCAGAGATGCCACATCACCTGACCTTCTATGCCTTTGTGGATCTCATTCCTTTGAAACATTAATATTTGATGGCATAGTGTATAGAGTCCCAGACCTGGAGTCAGGAAAACCTGAGTAGTAGTTCTGCCTTAGACACATTAGCTGTATGAATTTGGACAAGTCATTTCACCAAATGTCTTTTCTTTACTATAAAATGGAGAATAGTACCTATCTTCTAGAATTGCTGGGAAGATAAAATGAAATAATATTTATAAAGTGATTTGCAAATCTTAAAGTGCTATACAAATGCTATTATTCTTCTTCCCCCAAAAGGAGAATTAAATTTAAGATTCTGATAGTTCTTCCCATATGTAACTCTTTTATATCTTTAAACCTTGTAAATATATAATAAATAAGACACGATGTTATATGGAATTTGAGTAAAATGATTCAAATCAAGTTAGAGGATGGGAAGCAAATAAGTTTTAGGAAATAATATATACTAGGGGCCTGTAACCATAATCTAAAAATCTTCCCCTAAATCCCATCCGCTCATCTCTAAAAGAATCAATGCTTTCTTTACATATGTTTTTTTTCTTGATAGACTGATTAATTTTTCATGGTTTGACTCATCCCATGCAATGACTTGACTCTTAAATGGCTGCTATAAATCCAATGATATTTTATAAGCTCTAGTCAACTCTTACTAAAGCAGCTGTGCATTCTGGATAAGGCTGGTCATTAATTCTGATGGCAAAATTTTTAAAAATCAAGATTTTTAACTACATTATAGATTTTCTATAACCCAACAGTGTCTTCACAGAATATTTATTGAAACACAAAAATCTAAATAATCCTAGAAGTGGAATATGTCCATAGAATCATAGAATATTGGTGGAATGTAGAATTTATAAGCCATTCCCCCAGTTCAATAAAAAAGAATATATATTTATTATCAAATTTCTTAATGAGGAAAATAATAGCAAATGTAAAAAAATATTATTTACCTAAGACAGAAATAATTTATTCTCAGAGTTCAAATCAAGATTCTTAGTTATATCAGATTTGGAAACAAATACAAACCCACTCTCCTCTTTTTTTTCTCTCTCTCCTCTCTCCTTTTCCCTTCCTTTTTTTTTGTCATTGACTACCTCAGATTACTCATTAAGAAAGAGAGAAAAAGAGAAATCAAGAGACACATAGGCAGATATAGACACAGAGACAAAGTCAGAGAAGCAGAGGAATAGAGTCAGAGACTTGAGACAGATATATAAAGGTAAATACTCTTGAGGAAGTTGCAGGTGAAGGAGAAAAGTTTCCTGCATTTAATATTATTACTTTTGCCACCCAAAGTGGACTGCCTTAGAGATGACTGTCCTTGAATTTACTACTAGTTTTCCCTTGCATTTTCTTTTTTAAATCAGTTAAATTTTTGTGTAAAGAGCATAGTTCAATACTCTATCATCCTACTTTTAGGCATACTGTGTCTGAACTGGGAGACTTTTGGAAAAGTACAGGTCACTACTGGCTGCTTTGGGTCTTTTTTTTCTCTTTCTTTTCCTACCATCATACTTAGTAACTTTGATATTCACAGTAATGATCCTTAGAATATTTTAGATTTGAAGCAAATTCCTACTACATCTTCTATTTCTACTTTTCACATGGATTGCCATGTTTTATGTCTCAGCATCATCTCCAGTGTCCTCAACTCTAGATATTCCCTTTTTTTGATCACAACTTCCTTCAATTTTATTCAGTGTTTCATTCATCCTGAACCTTCTCTTCATCTTTATTTTGAGCTCTTAGGCCCTAATCATTTTCTGTGCACCTAATCCTTTATTATCTCTAGTCTGAGTTTTCTTCTCTCTTCACAGTTTTGAAGTTTTTATTAGCTACTTCAATAAAGTTGTGTCCACCACCTTTGAATCCCTTTTGCGGTTACTATCTTAATGATTTTCAGCTCTAACTAGCTATATTCTCTGCTTCTATTCCCAAGTCTTGAATGCTAATGAGAACGAAGTAAAACTGTTAACTTGCACATTAAGGAGCTAAGATTCCTGAATTTTAGTCAAAGCTGTAATCTTTATACCATCCTGCCATTTTATTTCACGTTATTCCTCTTGATATATTTCCCATCCAAACAAAATAGACTACTAAAAGGTTTTCGTTCACATCATGACTTCTCTTGTACCTCTGCATTTGTATAGATGATTTACTATGCTTTCTACATTTTTCTTCCTCTGTTTAAATTTTTATTTTCCCTAACCCTCTTCTCTTTTTTGAAAGTTATCCCTCTCCTGCCTTTACATTTTTCTAGGACACTTGGGTTGGGTCTGTCCCAATTAGGAAAAACAATGGATAGAATTCTTGTTTTAGATTCACAAAGATTGACCCTACATACCAGTTGTATGACCCTGGACAAGTCTTAACATCTTAACCTTTGACCCAGCTTCTTTAATTGTAAAATGCAGATAATAGTACAAATAGGGATAATGTTGTGTAAATTAAATGAGACAGGAAAGAAAGGCAATTCAGCACTATTGTATGCAGGCGCTATATTTCATACAATAATCTTGGGAGGTAGCTGCTATTATTATCCTAGTTTTACAGTTAAGGAAATGGAGACTAAGGGAAATTAAATGGCTTATCCTGGGACACTTACATAGTATCTCAAGACAGATTGGAATTCAGGCTTTCCTGACTTCATGCTTAGTGCTCTATTCACTGTCTTATCTACTTGCTTTTTGATAATATTTGTAAAACGCTTAAATAAAGAGGAAAGATTCCATGCATATAACACAGATATAGTCAGAAAACAATTATTAGAATAATTTCCTTTTCTTAACCTTCCCAAATACATGGCATTATTCCTTTTGATTTGGGATGAATTGGGATGACTTTTCAGGATATGAAGAATAATTTAATCCATAACTTTGAAAAGAAAAAAAATTTAAAGAGTACATCAAAAGTGCCAATAAGGTTGTCCAATATTACCTTTACAGACTGATTTGAAATGGTTTATTTATCAAGTTCACCAGCTATTTTCTTGAATATTTCCTTTTTTAATATTTCTTGAATTATAATAGAAAAAGTATATTTCTGGCTACATGCAGTCAACATCAAGAAAAAAAGTTTGATTTTCATCTTATGGACTTTGATGCAGATGCAGAAAAATTGAAATAAGAGCATATTAAAAGGATTCCACAGAGAAGCTAGTGACTCCACTGTTGTCCATCTTCAGTTAAGTCAGAACAAAGACAAATGTGTTTAAACTGACACATGGAAAATTTAAGTTAAATAAAAGGAATTATTTACTAATAGTACACAGTGTAGATAGTCCTTCCTAAAAGGTTTTTTTTTCTTTTTGATCAATCTGAAAACAGCTTCAACCTCAAAAGATACATAACAATCCTTCATTGTCAAATTCAATGATGTCAAAATCAGAGTTCTCTTCTAAGTTCAATGTCACTAGATAGTTCCTTCTGTCATCAGTACTTTCCATGTTCCTTTTTTGTGAAGGGTTTTGGCTTCTCAGCACTATAAAACAATTTGTCTTATACTTATTAATATGTCACACATCATTTTTCTTCTTAGAGAGAGGTACTGGAAGAGACCAGTATATCCCTTCTGCCAGAAATCAGGGAGGGAAGCCAATGCTATCATTCATGGCCAGGTCAACTTCTGTGTATGCCCCCTTTTTTTTCCCACAGGAATGATTTTTATATCCCTCAAAGCTTTTCCTCTCACTTTTCTTTATGTCATGGTATCTATACCTATGTAATTAAGTAATATTTGTATCTATATCTATATAGTTAAGTATTATCAAAGCTTATATGGGATATAGATAGATATTTTTATATCTATCTGTCTGTCTGTCTCCCACATAAGCTCTGACAACCCTTAACCCAGCTTCCCTTCTCATAAAAGAATCTTGGATCCTGAACAAGATTATAGATCCTTTTCATGGTTTTAGGGGTACTCCTTAAATATCAGAGATGATTCTCTAATATTACCATCTTGAAGCTCCAGTGGCCTCAAGGATTATTCATTGATAATCATTTCCATCGGCCAGTTTTAAGTAATTTTAACTTTTTGGGGGGGTGGAGGGGAGGGAAATTAACAAACACTTATTTTTTTCTTCCTCTCACTTTTCTCTGTTGGAGAAAAAAGCCCTTATAATAATATGCATTGTCAGGCAAAACAAATGTCTACATTAGCCATGTTCAAAAATGTATGTTTCATTTAATATCAAATCCATCATCTTTTTTGTCAGGAAGTGGGTAGCATGTATACCCATTGGCTTTCTGGAACTGGCCATTAGATTGAATTCTTAAGATGAAGTAGCTTTTAAAAAAGGGAAATTATTTAGGTCAGCAAAAACATTTGGTACTAAACATCCCTCTAAAAGTCTGTGACACACTCTTCTAGAAACAAGCATGAAATCCAGGGGAGAAAATACATTTGTCAAAGGTATTACTCATAGAGGTTCGTAGTTGGAAGTCCCTACCAGTGTTCAAAAATTTCCCTTAAACATAGTGTCGACTTTTATTTTTGACTTTGTTTTGCTTTTTGTAAGGCTATAAATCTACATCCAGTATGTTACTGACTTCCAATGCAAACACTGCCATTAGTCACAACTGGTCAATAAACGTTGTGTGCCAGGATGCAGCTAAGACACCAATGGGAAAATGGAAAGTTAAATATTTTATATGTTCTTTGAATGGTCTCCTCTGCCCAGGGGGCAAGGGGAGAGGGGGTTGTAGAGAAAAGACAAAGGCTAATGCCTTTCCTTTGCTTATCCCTTTCAGGTAATTTTTCCTCAAAGGTTTTGTTGGAATGTCATGCTTGCTCCAAACTGTGAATGATTTCTTTTTTCAGATTTCTTGATAATTTATATGTGACCCCTAGGGCTTGTCCAAATTTCCTTAATTTAGTCAATATTACTTTAATTTCAAGGACATTTTATGCTTAGTCTAAAAGCACCTGAAGTCTATGAACTTCCTTTTTTCAATAATTGTATTTTTAAAATAAATTTTATTGATTTTTTTATATTACCAAAATTACCCCAATATATCTCTGTCTCTGGTAAAGCAATACCATATACAAAATATATTTAAAAACAAAAAAAAAAGAAAAGAAAAAGAGAAAAACTTAACAAAACTGATTAATACACCAAAAAAGACTGAAAATATGTACAATGATCCATATTTGTAGCCTGAGTATATTTCACATCCTTTCCTTGGAATCCTGCTAATTTTTTTGTAATTTTTCAACATTCATTTTTGATTTTTTTGAGTGGTTATTCTTTCCATTTACATTACTGTGGTTTCTTGGGTTCTTGTTTCTTGACTCATTGTTACTTTATTCTGAATAGCTTTATACAAATATTTCTATTCTCTTTATTCATAATATTTTTCATTTCTCTAAGCACAATAATACTCCATTACAGATTTTATTTTAACATAGTGTTTCCTTTGTAATCTTATGTATTTTATGCATTTAAAAATACTATTCTGAATTGGAGTCCTAGGCTTTCCCAGATGGACACAGAATGATCATGACTATGACCAAAGAAAAATGAAGAACCCCTAGTTTCAATCCCATAACTGAAGGATTATTTTTGGCAATTTAATGTACCATGCCATTTCATCAGTTACATGCAACTGGAATAACATTGAACAGAAAGACATTCAAATACACTGAGAAAACTTGCTAGAGCCCTAGGATTTATATAGAAATTGTAAAGTAGGAGTAGGGTGATAACTGAGTAATGAGTCCTTCACAGAGAAATAGAATTTTATGCAACAAGTGAATGCCAGGAAATGTAAGCATTGTTCCTCCTAAAAAAGAATGACTCAATTCATGATTTGTCACACTTATAAATTATATGTGCTTACTGTCTCATATCTTTAGTCAATGTTTCTGACCTTTGTTTTCTAAAGTGGGATAACATTTTTTACTACTTAGCTCACAAGATTATTGTAAAAAATCAAAGAAAATTATACATGCAAATCTACTGTGAACCATACAATTCTATATAACTATTAGCTGTTATTGTTTGCAATATCTCAAGTTCTTGTTAGAGTCTGTAGCATAGGAAACTGATACAAAAGAAGTTATTATAATGTATTGAGGGATGCTAGTGGCTGAGCTAAGATTGCCCATGAAATTTTGAGTCCAAAGGCTTCTAAGATCATTCAACTTGGGACTAGACAGACATGCAGTAAATGTTTAATGAACAGTTGAATAAATTTTACTAAGCCCCAGTTTATTTCAAATGGGGTGTGTGTGTGTGTGTGTGTGTGTGTGTGTGCACGCCCGTGTGTGTGTGTGTGACAGGTTTTCACTTCATGTTTGTGTGTGTGTGTGTATCTGCCTAATGAATCCATATCCAAGATTAAGTTGTTCAGTTGTGGAGTTTTCTTTGCAAAGAAAGTGGAGCAGTTTGCCATTTTCTTCTCTGGCTTGTTTTACAGATGAGGAAACTGAGACAAAGAAATTAAATGACTTGCCTAGAATCACATAGCTAGTAAATTTCTGAAGCCAGATTTGAACTTAGGAAGCTGAGTCTTCTTGATTTCACATTTGTTGGTCTATCTATTGTGCCACCTAGGTACCCAAGATTAAGATGCTGATTTTAGTATGTTGATGATAATCTCAGTCAGTGTGGGGAACTCTCTCCACAGGTACAATTTGCAACCTATTTATACTCTCTTATCTTGCATGATTTCTTGTCTTCATAGAAAAATTTTTAAAAATTATATTTTATACATATAAAAATGATGCTATTGTTATTTCCCTGGCCATAGGAAATAGACTTTGAATTGCCTTTGCAGTCCCATGGGTGGAGTTTATACTCTGTTGCCAGGTCCTAATTATGACCAACAATGAACATTCAAAAATTGCATTTAATTTGCATATATATTTTTTTAAAATTTATTTTAAAACAAATATTACATAGCATAATACAATAAAAAAGATGATTGCATGCAATACTGCAAATATACTATGCATAACTTACTATTCCTTGCAAATATACAACAAAATTATCATGTAAATTTCTTTTTTTCCTGTTTTTCTTCTCTAACCTCCATGACTATCATAGGACACAAATACACACACATATATATACATGTACATTCACATGCATATATACATGTACACACATAAATATGTATATATAAATGTATTTACATACATACACACACATACACATATATATAGGTAAATGTTGTTTCCCCCAGCATAATATAAATTATTTAAGGGAAGGTATTGTTCCATTTTTATATTTGTATGCCTTGCTTTTCATATAGTAGGCACTTAATGAATGTTTGTTGCTTACCAGCTTGCTTGATGACTGACTGAGGTCAAGCATAAAATTAGTTCCAATAAAGCAATTTTCCTTGATGAGAAGCTAAGAGATGATATAGGGGTTGAATTTTAAATATTGGCCAAGCTCATTAGCACTATTAGCACTAACTGAACTCATTGGTCCAAACAAAACTATAGAATATTTATGGAACTAATGTTTCTACTAAATATACTAATTCAATTCTAATTACAAATTCACAGCCTCAAAAACCACTAGTTATAATTAGCAGAGTTAAATTCCAAAATATAAAAAAACAAATGTTCATCCTCATGATTTTTAATTTGGAATTCATGATGAGATCCATTCATTATTTTACATTTTGTCATAATTTCCCAGATACATGAACAATTTATTTTGATGGAAATTATTCATGCATTTCTGAAAGGAAAAAAAAAGTTCTGGGAAAATGTTAGGCTACAACTAGTACAATTAATTAAATATCCTTCCGTCAAAGGATGGGATGTTTTGGCTAGACCAGCCCTATTGAAACACAGTAGCTTGGCCAGCGACATTGGCAAAGTCCCTTGGGAGCATTAGACTCAAATCCTGTGTACACAGTTTTATTGTGCTTAGGCCCTGAGAAAGAAGCTTGTTAAGTAGAAAGGCCTTTTCCAGTTCAAAACATTGGACTTTGGGTTCCATGGCAGCATAAATGAAAAAAAGCTTATGTCATTTAATAAAGTTCCAAGAGTTGCTTTTCATTTTATGGCAAATTCACAAAGGCATAGAGCACATCATTCCCCTGTCACTTCTTTCTGTTTGAAAGTCCGTGAGCTATTATAGCCCACTGGTACCCTCTTTCCTTGGAACACAATCTTCTACTCTCTTACCTGTGGATCAAGTATTTGAGCATTTGAAAGAAGATTTTTAGGTGGTCTGTGTCAGGTGAAGTTAATAAACTTTTCAGCATTTCTTCATGTTTTAAAAGTAATGTTTTATTTTTTCCCAGTTACATGTAAAAATAGTTTTTAATATTCTTTTCTTAATTGAAGTTTTGAATTCCAAATTCCTTTCCTCCTTCCCTCTCCTACTACTATATTTCTTTTCAAAAGACTTCTTTCTTCCTATGAATCCAATATCAAATCTGTCATGATTTGAAGAGGTCATGATAACCCTTTCCTTGCCCTTCCCCCCAATCTCAAACTAAACCCAGTGTCCATTTTCTCATATTATAACTTTATTACTTTGGGTCCTGAAAACCTTTTGATTTTTCAAAATCCCAATATAAAATACAATGCCCTTTGGGAAGGGCCATACTTTACACCTTTAAACTAATCAATCAGGAAGACCGTATTAAGCTTCTGATGTGTTCTAGATACTGTGCTATGTATGGCACTGTTGATACTAAGATAAAAAGGAAAATGTCCTTGACCTCAATGAGCTTATTATATTTCATCAGGGGAGACAACATATACTCATGTAAGTAGATGCAAAGGTAATTCTTTGGAGGAAGTGCTAGAAGCTTGAGGATGGAGAAGGAGACAAGAGTTAGGAAAGGCTTCATATAGGAGGTGGCCTTTGAGCTAAGATTTGAAAATATTTTAAATAGTACCTTTATAAATCAGAAGTGCCTGGGTTTGAAACCATCTGAGAAATTAGGAGAGAATGGAAAGTAGTAGAAGAGATGTTATTATTGTTGTTGTTGGTCCTACGGAGTTGAAGAGGAACAATAACATCTTTTGGGTGATGTCTTAACTCTTCTGTGAATTGCATTTAATTGAGGTAGAGATGGACAAAGTCATCGTTTTCACTCTTTCACAGTCATCTGAGTCCAATGGCAAGACAAAAATCAGGATAATCTGGAACTGGTCTTGAGCAAGCTCTAAGATGAGCAGTTGTCAAAGACTAAATTTGCCTACTTCATAATTTTGCCAAGAACTGGTCCTCCCTCTTTTCCTGTGACAAAAATCTCTTGTCTAAATTTAGAAGCATTGTGACTTATTACCAGTAATGAAAATTATGGCCATAAGGAAAAATGAATTTGAGCTTTGAAATTTCCATTTTCATCTTGGATAATGTATTCTTTGTAAACTTAAGAAAATGTCATGCAGGAAGATGAGTGTGCTTTTCAAAGTTTAGAGACTTAACATATTGGAATGATTGCATGGAATTGCTGCCCTGTTAAAAGGACAATTACAAGATGAAAGTTTACCCATTGTTTTTTGAGCTTTGTTTTCTCTTTATCCTTGAGAAATAATTTCTATCCTCAGAGGGTTAGTGGGGAAGTCAAAACACACCCTGAAATACAATTATGAAAAAAGAGTCAGCAAGTAAATGATTTCTTAGATTTTATTGACAAATTTTTCTTGGCCTAGATTTTTTGCTCACATTTTTTGCAATATCTTAAAAATGTACATATCCCTCAGCCCCTTAGTTCATCCCTAGGTCATCAACCCTGAATGTTTGCCTTCTTCTCACACTCATGGTGAATCAGTTTAACTCTATATTACCTTTTGCAGTCAAATATTTTGCCCTCTTGTTCTATTAGTAATCATGAATTGCCAAATCCCAACATACTGGATAACTCTCACCATCTGCTATCTTTGCTCCTGATTACATGCTGCTGAATAGGACTGGAGAAAGTTATAAAACCATGTTGAATGGGTTTGTAACACATGTATGTTACATAATATCTTTGTAAAATTTAAGTTCTTTTTAATTTATAGAATAAAAACTATTTCCATTAGATAGCACAGTTAAAAATGATTGTAAATGAGAGTGTAAATCTACTATGCACCATTTATCATTCCTTTCAAATATGCAATAAAATTATCGTGTCCATTCCCCCCCATCGCCCTAGAGATAGCTATCAGTAGACACAAACAGGTGTGTGTGTTTGTGTGTGCATACATAAAATTATTTTATAATTTATATGTACTTCTATTTATCATTTCTTTCTCTGGATGCAGATAATATCTTTATATAGACAAAATAACTTATTTGCTCACTCTTAAAACAATATTGCTATTATTGTAGATGTCCTCTTATTTTCTGCAAGTCTTTCCATGTTTCTCTAAAATCATTGAATTCATCATTTTTTACAGCACAAAAGTATTCCATCACAGCTATGTACCACAACTTGCTCAGCCATCCTCCAGTTGATAGGCATCCCTGCAATTTTCAGTTCTTTGCCACCACAAAGTGAGCTGCTATAACATTTTAGAACAAGTAAGTTCTCTCTTTTATCCCTAATCATCTTTGGAAATAGGCCAAGTAGAGGTATTGCTTTGTTATATTTCATAATGTCAAAAGGATATTCTTGCAATCACCTGATGGATTCACTTTCCCACTTAACAACAGTAGGTTTTCCTAAGCATTTCATCCCTTCTCAACTCTTAGAAGTCCCTCTCCTGTTTTCTCTGGTAAGGGTTTTGCCCACACACTTTGGAAAAATAATTAAGGCCATTCTATGAGAAGTATTTTTTTTCCTTTCCTCATCTTACACATCTTCTCTAAATTTCTCCTCCTTTACCTGTCTCACATAAATAAGTAACCCTTCTTGCCAAGGTAAACCCCTCTCTATATAACCTTGATTGCATTTCTTTTTAATCTCCTACAGTAGATTGCTTCTGTTATCATCCTCACTATATCTCTAAAATTCAACATTTCTTATTTCTTAGGCTGCCTTATGTTTCCTTATTTTTAAAAAATATTCATTTGATAAAAACATCCCCCTATTTCTCTCTTCCTCTTCATGGAAAAAAATTGAAATAGACATCTACACTAGCTGCCTTCATTTCCTTTCCTCTCACTCATTTCTAAACCCTCTGAAAATCTGACTTTTGACCCCATCATTTGGGAAATTTCCCTCTCCAAAGTTGCTCCTAATATCTTAATTACCAAATTTAACAGTCTTTTTTCAATCCTTATTGTTTTTGTTATTGATTACTGTCCTCCTGGATACTTTTTTCCTCTTTGAGTTTTCATAACATTGCATTCTCCTGGTTTTTTTCCTACCTGACTATCTTCTTTGCTACTACATCACTTTTTTGGCTTACATCACAACCACTAACCATGAGTGTTCCCCAGGCTCTTTCCTGAGTTCTCTTCTCTTCTCTCTTAGTCTTCTTTCATTGTGATCTTATCAGTTCTTATGGATTCAATTATTATCTTTATATGGATGACTCTTAGATCTATGTATCCTGCCATAACCTTTCTCAAGTCTTATATACCTCTGGACTGCACCTGGACATTTTAAATTGGATATCCTAGAGATTTCTCAGACTCAGTATGTTTAAAACAGAGGTCATTACCTCTTCCTCCAATCCTTCCCTTGTTCCAAATTTCTCTATTATTGTCAAGGACACCAGAATTTTCCCTGCCATCTAGGATCACAACCTAGGTATCATCCTTGACTTCTACAATCTGTTGCCAAGTCTTGCTTTTACTTTCACAGCATCTTCCTTTCACTTCCATAGCCACCACTTTAGTTTAGCTCTCTTTAATTATACTGTGACTATTGCCATAATATTATTGTTGGTCTCTGGTCAAGTCTTTCTCTACTTTAAGCCATTTTCCATTCAGCTAAATGTGCCCAATCATATCATACCTCCTGTTCTCAATAAATGTCAAAAATTCTTTACTATTATCAGGATCAAATATATACTGTTGGATTTTTAAAGCTTTTCACTACTTAGACTGCAATTCAGTCATACTTTCCTTGGTTTTTCCTCCCAAACAACACCATTTCATAACTCTTTGGTTTTAGGCCATTCTCATACCTGAAATTTTCTCCTCCTCTATCTCTGCCTAATGGCTTCCCTAACTTTCTTTGAGACTCATCTCAAATCCTGCATTTTGCAGGACACCTTTTATAACCCCACCATTGCTACAGTCTTCTCTCTGACATTATTTCCCACTCTCATGATATATACAAGTTTTTTGCATGTTACAAAAAATGTCCTCTATTGGAATGTTAAATATTGAAGATGGACTTTTTGTTTTGCCTTTCTTTGTATCTTAGCACAGTGCCTGACACGTAACAAGCAAGTATATGCTTATTGCCTGTATGACACTGTTGTTTTGTACTAATAGTGATGGATGAGAATGAGCAGAATGAGCCCTGGACATGTAGTCAGAAGACTATACTGCTACTGATAAATTCTGTGAATTTGGGATATTCATTTAAAGGAAGGAAGGAAACAAACATTTATTAATTGCCTATATTTATCAGGCAGTGTGCTAACAGATATATACATTTTGCCTCGTTTGATCCTTATAACAATGCTGGGAGATAGGTGCCATTATTATCTTCATTTTATAGTTGAAAAAACTGAGGCAGAGAGAAGTTGTGACCTAAACCACAGTTCAGATCATCTTATCTCCAGTTCATTCAATAAAGTCCAGTGGTGAGGCAGCTGAATGGTACGTACAGTGGATAGAGCACCAGCCCTGAAGTCAGGAGGACCTGAGTTCAAATTTGGTCTCACACACTTAACATGCCCTAGCTGTGTAACCCTGGGCAAATCACTGGGCAAGTCAATTGCCTCATCAAAAAAAAAAAAAAAAAGTCCAGTGGCTCCCTATTACCTTTAGAATCAAATACAAAATCCTCTGTTTGACTTTTAAAATCCAGTGGCTCCTTTCTACCTTTCCAGTCTTCTTAATTTTACTCCATTCTGTATATTTTGTCATCCGGTGGTGAAGCAAGGCCAAATTGTGAGTAACTGAGTTCAAAGTTGAACTCATCTTCCTGACTTCAAGTTCAGCATTTTGTGCCATCTACTTCCCTAAAGTACCTGTGGTGAAATGTCTTCATCTGTAGAATGGTTTTACAGCCATTTGTGTCTACTTTTCTAACAGGGCCAACATGAGGATACAGTGATGCAGATAATGTAAGTACCAAGATGCCTTGCCAGCTTAGGAGTCTTCACCCATGGCCCTCCTGTGATCAGCCACATGAGGAGGGAAGAGGTATACACTGTGCCCAATTACCTCCACAAGAAGGGGATTTCTCTCTGAACAAAGATAATGAGACTGATAGGGGTTGCATCTTCTCTAACTTAGTCAAACTAACTTCACTAACCAACTAAACTAACAGGTCCAATCTAAGTAAACATTGTTTGTGCCATTAGGAAAGGGAGCCACGGATTTAGTTGTTAAACTGTTTTATGACATCTTGAATAAAGACAATAGATTCTGAATTATTTAAAAAGCTACTTGATGCCCTGAGTGACTTTCATTTGAGTGGATTAAATGGCACTGCAAAGATCAGGAAGTCTTTTGTTGTCTGAGGACTCTAATAGATTCATCTTTTTACCTGGTTTAAGAAGACAAAAATATTCCATGGCTGTCTACTTCTTGACCATTCCACCCAAAATGATAATATCTCAGCAAAATGAGGCTAATGCTATATAAATTCTTGTTAAAATTCCAAAATTTTTCTAAAAGTCAAGTCAACAAGCATTTATTAAATATCTACTATGGATCAAGTGCTTTGTTAAGTAATGTGTATAAAAAGAAAGACAAAAAACAATCCCTGCTTTTAAAGAGCTCACAGTCTAATGAGGGAGCCAACATGGAAACAAAATAAAAACATATACAGAATAGAGACAATCTAAGAGGAAAGAGTTAAATCTCAAAGGGGAAGGCATCTTGTAGAAGGTGAGACTTTAGATGACCTTGAAAGAACCCAAGGAATCAAGAGAAAGACATTAAAAAACGGAGAATTCCAGATATGGGAGTCAGCTAGTGATAAGGCATAAGGTCAAGAGATGGAATATCTTGTTCAAAAGACAGCAAAGAATCCAGTGTTTCTTGGTCACAAAGTATGTGGAATGGGTAAAGTAGGAAAACTGGAAAGGTTCGAAGAGGTTAGACTAGGCAGGATTTTAAAAACCAAATAGAGGATTTTATATTTGATCCTGGAGCTAATAGAGAACCACTGGAGTTTATTAAATAGGGTCAGACATTCATAATCTGATCTGCAATTTATGGAGCTTAATTTGACATTTGACTGGAGGATGGACAGGGATAGGGTAAAGAATTGAGAAAGGAAGACTAATCAGTAGGCTATTGAAATAGTTCAGATGAGGTAATGAGAGCTTCCACCACGACGGTGGGCAGTGTCAAAGGAGAGAAGGAGGCATATATGATAGATGACATAAAGAAAGAATCAGTGCATGTATAATCTATATCAAATTGCTTACTGTCTTAGGGAGGGAGGAGGAAAGGGAAAAAAGGGAGAAAATTTGGATCTCAAAATTTTGTAAAAAAAAGAATGTTAAAAATAGTCTTTACATGTAATTGGAAAAAATACTATTCAAAATAAATTTTGCAAGCCTGATTGACTGATTAAGAATATCTAACTACCAAGAGTTTCATGAAATAAGAATTGAAATTCAATAAGAACCAACTCTTTACCTGCTAGTCCAGGCTGCCTTTCTTCTATCACTGCCTTTAAAAACTGCTGAACACGAACAGGCTTTATCAACTTCATTCTTCCTCTCTTTGTTTAATATTTCAAATATTCTTTTGATTCACACATGGAAGAATGCAGAGAGGCTGACAAAAGTGCCAATGAGTAGACCTATGAACCTATGAACCATCCTACAGTAACCTCTGTTATGCTTACACAAATCCCAATGTGGGAATCTCTCTAGAACTGTATTTACTGTTCAACTGTTGAAAAGACTCAATCAGCTCACCTCTGGATCTTTTCAGTCCCTTTAAATAAATTTTTCATTTGATATGACATTGAATTATTCCTTAAAGGGAAATGAAGTAGCAGGGAAATGTGAGAAAGCTCTAGATCACTTGACATTTTTTTCCCTTCATGTTTAAAAGGGAATCTTCAACAGAACAAAATCAACAGTTAAAGGATTTTAGACACATATTTTTGAAGGAAAAAAAACAACCCACTCAGAGAACATGTCTTTACTTAAGAAGATAGGTAGGTAAGGGATATCTAGTGAAATTCTAGAAGTGTTTTTGAATTGCAGATAAAAAATGTAAAATATCACATTGATTTAGATGAGGTTCATCACTGGGACTTTGCCTGCAGGTTCCAAATCGAGGATTCAGGCTTTCTCTCTGTCCATTCTAGTATTGTGATTCTTTGATACCTTTGTGGGAAGTATGATTTGGTGAGGGTCTTGCCACAGTTTGGGGGCACAACTTCCTCAAATGTTCCTTTAAATAATTTGACTGTAGTGGTAATGTTTCTAACTGAAGCGGGGGGGGGGTGATCTAAATGGGTTAAATATTTTGAAAGTTTGGGCCAGGGCAGTTCATGTTGTACCCAGTGTTGTCAAATAGAAATGGGCATCACTAAATTGGATATTAGGATCTTTGCAAGTATATATTGACTTAAAAATCACGCATTAACATTATTTACGTTCTATCGTATTTTTATTTATTTTGCTAAATGATTCCCAATTACAGTATTTTTGATTTATAAGGGAAATTTATTTTTTACACTTTTTATTAAAGTTTTTTATTTTCAAAACATATGCATAGATAATTTTCAATATTCACCCTTGCAAAACCTCATGTTCCAAATATTTTTCTTCCTTCTCTTCCCTCACCCTCTCCCCTAGACAGCAAGTAATCCAATATATGTTAAACAAGTGCAGTTCTTCTTTACACATTTCCACAATTATCATGCTGCACTAGAAAAAAAATCAGATCAAAAAGAAAAAAAATGAAAAAAAACAAAATGCAACCAAACAACAGCAAAAAAATTAAAATACTATATTGTGATCCACATTCAGTCCCCACAGTCTTCTCTCTGAATTGCAGATGGTTCTCTCCATCACAAGACCATTGGAACTGGCCTGAATCGTCTTGCTGTTGAAAAGAGCCACATCTGACAGAACTGATCATCATATGATCTTGCTGTTGCTGTGTACAATGTTTTCCTGGTTCTACTCACTTCACTCAGCATCAGTTCATACAAGTCTCTCCAGACCTCTCTGAAATCATCCTACTGACAATAATATTCTGTAACATTCATATACCATTACTTGTTCAGTCATTCTCCAACTGATAGACATCCATTCAATTTCCAGTTTCTTGCCACTACAAAAATGGCTGCCACAAACATTTTTGCACATGTGGGTCTTTTTCCCTTTTTCTATGATCTCTTAGGGATACAGACCCAGTGAAAGACACTGCTGGATCAAATGCTATGCACAGTTTGATAAACTCTTTGGACATAGTTCCATACAGTTCTCCATAATGGTTGGATCAATTCACAACTCCACCAACAATGTATTAATGTCCCAGTTTTCCCATATTCCTGCCAACATTCATCATTTTCTTTTTCTGTCAATTTAGCCAATCTGAGAGGTGTGTAGTGGTACCTCAGAATTTTCTTAATTTACATTTCTCTGATGAATAATGATTTAGAGCATCTCTTTTTATATGACTAGAAATGGTTTTAATTTCATCTCAAAAGTGTCTGTTCATATCCTTTGACTATTTAACAATTGGAGAATGGCTTGTATTCTTATAAATTTGAGTCAATTCTCTCTCTATATATTTTGGAAATAAAGCCTTTATAAGAAAGTTTCCCCCCCCCAGCTTATTGCTTCCCTTCTAATCTTATCTGCATTGGTTTTATTTGTAGAAAAGTTTTTTTAACTTAATATAGTCAAAATTATCCATTTTGCATTCCATAATGTATTCTAGTTCTTCTTTGCCACAAATTCCTTCCTTCTCCACAGATTTGACAGGTAGACTACCTGTTGTTCTTTTAATTTGCTTATAGTATCACTTTTTATGTCTAAATCATGAACCCTTTTTGATCTTATCTTGGTATAGGGTGTTAGGTATGGGTCAATGCCTAGTTTCTGCCACACTAATTTACAATTTTCTCAGCAATGTTTGTCAAATAGTGAGTTCTTATCCCAGAAGCTGGGGTCTTTTGGTTTATCAAACACTTCATTGACTACTGTCCCTTGTGAGCCTAACCTATTCCACTGATTGACTACTCTGTTTCTTAGCCAGTACCAAATGGTTTTGATGACCACAGATAGGCTACTTTCATTTGCATTTTTTCATTAATTCCTTTGAAATTATTGCTGTTTTGTTCTTTCAAATGAACTTTGTTATTATTTTTCTCATTCTAAAAATAATTTCTTGGGAGCTTGATTGGTATGGCATTTAATAAATAGGTTAATTTAGGTAGAATTGCCATTTTTATTATATTAGCTCAGCTTATGAGCACTTGATATTTATTTTATGGTTTGATTTATCTAGTTCTGACAGAGGAAGATTGAGATCCCCACTAGTGTAGTTTTGCTGTCTATTTCTTGTAGCTCTCTTAACTTCTTTAGGAACTTGGATACTATACCACTTGGTGCAAATGTGTTTAGTATTGTTATTATCTTATTATCTATGATACCCTTTAGTAAGATGTAGTTTCCTTCCTTATATTTTTTATTTGATTTATTTGCGGGGGATATTCAGACCTTCATCTGAATAATCAATACTTCAGAGGCATCTCAAGGTATAGAACAAAGGCTTTATTCAGGAACTCGTGAGTACTAGGCAGTCCCACAATACATCAAATAAGTAGTCCAGAGTTGGGAGAGCCACTGTTCAGCAAAATTCTTGTGAATTTTATACAATCCAGAACAAAGAAAGTCCCAAGCCCACCCCTCTTTTCCTTTACATACATTCTAATTGGTTATATATGCTTTACTTTATTTAGGAACTGGAATGTTGACGGCTTATAATCAGACTACTTTCTACTTTCCCTTCCATCCCAGAAACTGAAACTTATGCCCTCAGGCTTTGTTTAATTTAGTCTATAGTCCTGAGAGATCTTCACTTCAATTGTCACACTCATGTTTTTGCTTTTGCTTTCTCTGAAATCAGGATCACTACCCCTGCTGTTTTTACTTCAGCTGAAGCATAATAGATTCTGCTCCAGCTTTTGACCTTTACTCTATATGTATTCCTCTATTTTAAATGTGTTTCTTGTAAACAATGTATTTTAGGATTCTGGCTTTTAATCCAGTCTGCTATCTGCTTCCATTTTAAGGGAGAATCTATCCATTCCCATTCACAGATAAAATTACTAACTGTATTTCCCTCCATTTTATTTTCTTGATGATTTCTTGAAATATGTTGCCTATGCTCTTTTTTCACTGTGGTTTTTAAGGAATCCAATAATTCTTAGATTGTCTCTTCTGGATATATTTTCCAGGTCAGTTGTTTTTCTGATGAAGTATTTTACATTTTCTTCTATTTTTTTAATTTTGTTTGATTGTTGATGTCTCATTGAGTCATTTGCTTCCATTTGTTCAATTCTAATTTTTAATGAATTATTTTCTTCAGTTAGCTTTTCATCTCTTTTGGCATTTGGCCAATCAAACTTTTAAGTGAATTGTTTTGTTCATTGGCTTTTTTCCATTTTAGAAAATCTGAAATTCAAGGAATTGATTTCGTTTTCCATTTTGCCAAAATCATTCTTTAAGAAGTGATTTCTTCACATAATTTCTATGTTTCCTTTTCCAGAGCTCTCATTTCTTTCCCCCATTTTTCTTCTAACTCTCTTTTAAGATCCTTTTTCAATTCTTTCAAGAGAGCCTTGTGAAATGGAGATAAATTTATATCACTCTTTGAGGCTTCATCTGGAGATGGTTTGCCTTTAGTATCCTTAAGGTTTGAGTTCTGTTCTTTTCAGTCTCCATAAAAACTATCTATGGTCAGAACTCATTTTGCTTTTTTGCTCATTTTTTAAAAGTTGAGGTCTGCTCTTAGGGCAAAGGAGAGATTGTCCCAAGTTTCCTCCACAGGCAACAGTGGTTTCACGCTGCTGGCATCCTTTCTGTGCTGGGTGGGTGTGACCAGGTCCCACATTATATTGGGGCTCAGGGGCTCACTATTTGCCTTTTTTAGTTGTGTTGGATGTTTCATAGCTAATCTGCTGATCTACTTCCAATTACATTTTAATCTGATTCTGAGTTCTAGTTGCTGGTTTCATGTCCCTCAGAGATATATGATGCATCTGAGCACTAAGATTAGAAAGGATAGAAGAAAGGGTTTATTTTGCAATTGCATTCATCTCTATAAAGAGAGGTGGTTCTAAACTTGATACAAAACCTTCTTTTGCCAGAGGCTTTCCTATTACCACTCTATATAGCAATTATCTGTGGGTTTCTTCATCCCTTTTTTGCCTTCCTCTCCTTCCTAGAGTTGAAGGATTAAATGCAAATACCCCACATGGGTCCTCCTGCCCATCTTCTGCCTCTTTACTGAGGGTGTTGGGATGGAAGGAAGAATGCTGATTTGGGGAACAGAAAAACTAGTTTTGAATCCTCATTCTGCTTACCATCTGTGTGATCCGAGGGGCGGAGCCAAGATGGCGGAGTGAAAACGTGACTCTCTGCATCTCCTCCGATCTTCTCTCAAATCAACAATAAAATAAGCCTCTGAACTGATCTTCAAGTCAACGAATTTAGAAATACTTGGATACTGCTTGCTGATACCTCTGAAGAACTTCACATCAGGTTTGTCTATCTCGGACAGAAGGATAAAGAGTGGTGTAGGCCGGAAGTGAGGGTGGGACTCAGCTCAGCTCATTGTGGCAAAAGCACCAAACTCCAAACTCCAAACACCTGGAGTTTATCTGAGGTACTCGGGACACTCTGCCCAGATTGGGGGCAGGTGTTCTGGCCTTGTTTAAGGAGTAATTCGGTCTTAGTCCTAGCCCCCACCGGCCCAGCACCTTAAATTAATTCGCCAAATTGCCCCAGGGCAAGGAGCTTTAGCCAAGGTTTTTCCAAACCTTAAAGAGATATCCACTCTGTTTAAAAAAAAATGAAGAAGCAAAAGAGAGCTCTCACCATAGACAGCTTTTATCGAGACAGAGAAGGGCTGACCCCAGATTCTGAGGTTCCTTTAGACAAAACTTCAGAGGATGTTATTAAGGACCATCACTGGTCCCCTTTTCAAAAGGCCTTTCTGGAAGATTGCATACAGAATCTCAAAAGAGAGTTGGAAGATAAATGGGAAAATAAACTGAAGTCAGTGCAAGAAGCCCTCCAAAAGAGATATGATAAAGACACCAATTTATTGAAAAATAAAATTAGTGAAGTGGAAAAAGAGTGCAATGAACAAATTGGCCAGTTAGAAAAGGAGCTTAAAAAGGTAACTGAAGAAAACAACACTTTAAAAATAAGAATTGAACAAATGCAAGTGAATGACTCAGTAAGACTTCAAGAATCAGTCAAACAAAAACAAAAAAATAAAAAATTAGAAGAAAATATGAAATATCTCCTAGGAAAAACAACTGACTTGGAAAATAGATCTAGAAGAGACAATCTAAGGATTATTGGCCTTCCTGAAAGCCATGATGAAAAAAAGAATCTAAACACCATCTTCCAGGAAATCCTGAAAGAAAACTGCCCTGAGATTGTAGAATCAAAGGGCAAAATCACCATTGAAAGAATTCACCGATCACCTCCTGAAAGAGACCCCAAAATTAAAACCCCAAGGAATATCGTGGCTAAATTTCAGGACTATAGCACCAAGGAAAAGATTCTGCTTGCAGCTAGAAAGAAACAATTCAAATACCGAGGATCAATAATTAGAATCACACATGATCTGTCAGCCTCCACATTGAAGGATCGAAGGGCCTGGAACCATATATTCCGAAGGGCAAAGGAACTTGGATAACAGCCAAGAATAACCTATCCAGCTAGAATGAGCATTATCCTCCAGGGAAGAAGATGGTCATTCAATGATATAGGTAAATTTCACCTATTTCTAATGAAAAGACCAGATCTGAACAAAAAATTTGACATCCAAACACAGAACTCATGAGATGCATAAAAAGGTAAAAGGGAAAAGACTCTTGAGAACTTTATTTCTACTAGGGGGATGCTTAAAGTTTGGGGGTATAATGAACTAGATATTACTTTGATAATATGAAAAAGAGAACTAGAGGGGAAAAGGTTGTCATACTGGGGAAAAGAGGGAAAAAGTGGTAAAATAAGATCTAAAAAAAAAAGGAGGTAAAAACAAGGTAAAATCTCTTGAAGAGGCAAAGAAAACCTAGTATAATTGAGAGAAAGAGGGGAGGGAGATGAGCATTGTGTAAATCTTACTCTCATTAGGTTGGGCTCTAAAAGTGTATATCAGACACTTGATTTTCACATAGAAACTTGTCTGTTGCTAGAGGGAAGTGGGAGGGAAAGGAGGAAAAGAAAGGGATAAACTAATAGAAGGGAAAATAGAAGAATCAGGGGAAAGGAGTAAAAACAGGGGGAGGGGACCTAAAGGGTGGAGTATTGTTTGGGGGAGGGGGGTCATCAAAAGCAAATTACTGAGGAGGGGGGAAGGGAGAAAGGGGAAAGGAAAAGGGAAAACATAACTTGGGTAAATAAGATGGCAGGAAATAAAGAATTAGTTATTCTAACTGTGAATGTGAATGGGATGAACTTTCCCATAAAGCGGGAGCGGATATCAGACTGCATTAAAAATCAGAATCCCACAATAAGTTTCTACAAGAAACACAACTAAAACATAGTGACACATATAGGATGAAGGTAAACGGCTGGAGCAGAACCTATTATGCTTCAGGTGAACAAAAAAAAGCAGGAGTAGCAATCCTTATCTCAGATCAAGTAAAAGCTAAGATAGATCTAATCAAAAGAGATAAGGAAGGAAACTATATTTTATTAAAGGGTACCATAGATAATGTAGCAATATC
>JAJPUD010004833.1:69615-88672 GCA_023553655.1 Myrmecobius fasciatus | reverse complement strand
GATCGGTGAATTCTTTCAATGGTGATTTTGCCTTCTGATTCTACAATCTCAGGGCAGTTTTCTTTCAGGATTTCCTGGAAGATAGTGTTTAGATTCATTTTTTCATCATGGCTTTCAGGAAGTCCAATAATCCTTAGATTGTCTCTCCTAGATCTATTTTCTAAGTCAGTTGTTTTTCCTAGGAGATATTTCATATTTTCTTCTAATTTTTCATTTTTTTGTTTTTGTTTGACTGATTCTTGAAGTCTTATTGAGTCATTCACTTGCATTTGTTCAATTCTTATTTTTAAAGTGTTGTTTTCTTCAGTCACCTTTTTAAGCTCCTTTTGTAACTGGCCAATTTGTTCATTGCACTCTTTTTCCACTTCACTAATTTTATTTTTCAATAAATTGGTGTCTTTTTCATATCTCTTTTGCAGGGCATCATACCCTTCTTGCAAGATATTATATCCTTCTTGCACTAATTTCAATTTATTTTCCCATTTATCCTCCAGCTCTTTTATTAGGTTCTGTAAGCAATCTTGATGGTGATGGTCCTTGCTGGTTTCCTCTTGAGTTTTGTCTAAAGGAACCTCTGGATCTGGGGTCATCTCTTCTTTCTCTTTATAAAAGCTGTCTATGGTGAGAGCTCTCTTTTGCTTCTTTGTTTTTTTTTTTTTTGTTTGTTTGTTTTTGTTTGTTTTTTTTTTTTAGACAGCATGGATATCTCTTTAAGGTAGGAAAAAAAAACAGTGGCTGAAAAGGCAGCTGAAGATTTTGCCCTGGGGCAATTTGGCGAATTAATTTAAGGTGCTGGGCCGGTGGGGGCTAGGACTAAGGCCGAATTACTCCTTAAACAAGGCAAGTCTGCCAGAACACCTGCCCCCAATCAAGGCAGCATGTCCCGAGTGCCTCAGATAAACTCCAGGTGTTTGGAATTTGGAGTTTGGAGTTTGGAGTTTTTGCCAGGATGAGCTGAGCTGAGTCCCACCCTCACTTCCGGCCTACACCAGAGTTCTCTGACACTGGAGTCCTCTGTTTATCCCTCTGTCCGAGCTAAACAAACCTGATGTGAAGTTTTTCAGAGATATCTGCAAGCAGTATCCAAATATTTCCTGATTCGTTGACTTGAAGATCAGTTCAGAGGCTTATTTTATTGTTGATTTGAGAGAAGGTTGTAGGAGGACGCAGAGAGTCACCTTTTCACTCCGCCATCTTGGCTCCACCCCCCACAGAGAGCCAAAGGAGGATTTTTTAAGGATAAGAAGACATCGATGTTTCATAGTCATCAGGGATAGAATTAGGAGACAGGGAGGTCTGAATATTAGAGAAATTGTGGAAATAATATAGTGAAAAATCTGCTCAAAAAGATGGCAGGGGATTGGATCAAGGGCACAAGAGGAGAGGTTTTGACTTAGCATGAAGAAGGACCACATCTTAATGTAAGACAAAGAGTATAGGGGAAGGTTCTGCAGGAAGATTTCTGAGTAATATGAAATAAGGAGATGAAAAGAAAGAGCTCTCAATAAGTGGCCTTATTTTTTTCCCTGTGGAGTATTAGATCATGAAATAGAAAACCAAGTGAATTTCTAATATACTGCTAGTACATGTTAGAGACAACTTGACTTTAAGACTAGAAGTTGGTACTTTATCATATTTTCTCAACCTTTCCTTGTATTTGTACTTTGTTGTTAGTCTAACATTTTCATATTTCTTATTTAATAATGAAAGGAAACAAATTCTAGAGTATACTATATGTTTGCATATAAGCAAATTAAAGAAATTAATTTCAATGGACTGACCCATATCCATTGAAAAACTACTCATGTACTCTAGGATTATCCATATCCCATGTTGGAAAAGTCTACTACATTCTACCATATGTATTTGAATGTTTATCAAGAAAAAATATAAAATGTAAATCTTTATTCCACGCACCCCTTAAATCATTTCATTTAAGGCAGGAATTCTGAATCTGGCTTTTTTCCCCCATAGATCTCTTTGACCATGTGGCAAAGCTTATTGATTCCTCAGAATTATATTTTTAAAGGCATAAAGTAAAATATGTAGAATTCCAAAGAAAACCAATTATATTGACATAAAGTTTTCAAAATATATTAAAAAACAAGTTCATGGGGACAGCTAGGTGGTGCAGTGGATAGCATACCAGCCCTGAAGTCAGAGGACCTGAGTTCAAATCTGATCTCAGACACTTAACACTTCCTAGCTGTGTGACTCTGGACAAGTCACTTAACCCCAATTGCCTCAGCAAAAAAAAAGCAAAAAATAAAACAAAAATAAAAAACCATTCATGGACTCCAAACTAAGAACCTCTTATTTAAAGTAACATGGAAAGTTTTGGAATTCTAAAATTCTATTTGGTGTGAGCCAAAAAATGTAGTGAGTGACTTGTTTGATGTCCAAATAATCACAGAGACTCAATCTGATTTTAGCTCACCTGTCCATCTGCCATTAGGGCTTCTTTTTTAAATCACTGATTCATAAAACTGAAGAAAGAAAGAAAACAACTAATGAGATGAAAACAAACAAATCTCTTAAAAATCCAACTTTTTTCTAAAGCTATGTACATGTAGAATTCAGGAATCTTTTTTCCCTCTTCTTTTGGTGCATAATTATTGGAGTACAAATGGAAAATTTATAGAAAAAAATCAAAGTCCAGATAGCCAAGGAAGTGGAAAAGCAAATCAGAAGAAGGAAAATGTAAGCATACTTTAAGATGGAAAACTCATAGCAAAAGATATAAAACAGGCAAAGCTTGTAATATTTTCTTGGAATCTTGGTCTTTACTGGAAATAGGAAACTAATTCCAACTTGGAAACTGAAAGAATGATGAGTTTCAAAAATGAGTTCAAACTGCAGATCCTAATGAGGTAAATCTTAGCATACTTAAAGGCTTGAGGTGAGTTATGACAAGATTGCTCACCAGCTATCACTTGAAGAGTTTATTGTTATTTGATAAGAAATTTAGAAGTACTGTTCAAATTGGTTCACAAAACACTTATAAAGCATTGTGCTAGGTGTTGGAAATGCAAAAACAAAACAGACCTTTTCTTTCAGGAGCCTTCATTCTGTATGGATATTATAATCAATAGTCAAATTTTAGTATTTCCACCTCCACAACACCTCTTACTGTTTCCTTTTCTCCACTTATGTGCCACCATCCTAATTAAGCTCTCGTTACTACTTACTGTAAAAAGCCTCATAATAGGTATCCCTGCCTTAAGTCTCTTCACCCTCCAATAAAGTGATTTTCCTAAAGCACAGATAGATATGATCCCACTATTTTCCTATTCAATGAACTCAAATAGCTTCCCTATTACTTCTAACATCAAATATAAATTTCTGTGCTTAGCATTCAGAGTCCCCCTCACTCCCTCCTCAATTTGGCCTTAGCTTACTTTTCTAGACTTATTAGACAATTCCAATTTGTGTAGACATTAGTATTCTTTATGGATTCTATAGTACATCTATATTACCATACTTGTTATATATCAAAGATGGCACACCTCCTGTGGACTTCCACGTTCAGAATCCTTTCCCTCTTCCTTTCCCTCTTAGATTTCTTACTTTGCTTCAGTACTCAGCTCAAACTCTGCTTCCTACATGAAAACTTGCTTGATGTGTGAGTATCTTTCCCCTCAAAATTATATTATCTACAGAAATATATAATTATGGTCTGTATATTTATCTATAGAATTATAATTCTATAGCTATTTCTATCTGTATCTTTATCTCTATCTCTATCTAAATCTCTTCCTCCTTCCCTCCCTTCCTCCTTCCTTCCGTTCCTTCCTCCTTCTCTTCTTCCTTCTTTTCCTCCCTCTTTCCTCCCTCTATTTTAGGGAAGAAGTGCCTATAATCTTGTGAGTTTGAAAAAGTCTGGAGGGAGTTTCAGCACCTTAACATCCATGAGTCTGGAGGATTCTTCAGGGATGTGGAATTGCAGACTGTATTTTGCAACCGGCCCCAAGAGGTAAGGAGTGATTTTCTGGATTGAAGCCAGTGGAAGCTGAGACTGTTACCTGGTATTTATGCTGCAGGAATTTGGTAGGATAGAGCTATGTAATATGCAACTGAACTGTTATAAGCCTACTTCCCCTAGGGATTGGTGTGATGGAGGAGAGAATAGGCTCCTGGTGTTGAGAAAATATGTTATGATGTTTTTATCATTGTTTTTTTTCTACCTTTGAAATAAATAGGACTTTATGAAAATTATATATATATATATATATATATATATATATATATATATAAATTAATCAATGTTAAGTTGTTAAATGAAATGGGGATGCTATTTGTTGGCCTCTAATAATGAGAGGAATGGAATTTATAGGGGCTTGAACCCATAGTATTATAGAAAATATATCTCAAAAACCAAAAACCTCATAGGGTACCTTGGAACCCTGAGAGGGCAGATATAGTTATCTGGCTCTGCGAATGAGGACTGGCGTGATTTGCTATCATACATTTATATTTGTCTTTCCTATTTGAAAGTGAGCTCTTTGAGGACAGGGACTGATTCATTTCTGCCCTTTTGTCCCTGGTGTCTGGCATATGATAGGTGCTTAATCAATGCAGAGGGCGAAGGGGGAATGGGAACTCTAGTCCAGGCCAGAACTTCAGGGAGGCTCATTCATCGCCTAAACACAGCTCTTCATGACCCTAAGAATTTGATATTTATGCAGACCTCATGACGGAGAAAAACAAGAAGGAACAAGAAACATAACTTCCACAGCTGTTTATACACTACCGTGATTTTGCTCTATAAAAATTATGTCCCTCCAACAAATAAAAGAATTGCTCTTTTGCATGCTGCCTGATTCATTGTCTTTTATCAGCATGATACCAGAACGAGAACCAGGGTGGGTCTACTGGATGGAGCAGAAAAATCAGTACTTACTGATTGATGAAGACAAGTAAATACAAGATAATTGGGGAAATGGAGAGAACTAGCAAAGGTAATAAGATACCACTTAGTTGTAGGATACTAGGATCATAAATTTATAGACTGAAGATGGCTTCTATAGGAATGTTCTATACCCTGTGTTATGGAAAGACTTTTCTGGATCCTCTCCCTCCCATTAAAGTATACTTGCTTGCATTCTGAAGACCAGAAACAACTAAGGTGTCCTGTGAATAGATTTCAGGGGTTGGCAAACTTGCATAGGAAAAAAAAAAGGCCATCTTCATTTTCACTAACGTTTAACTGAAATCCATAATTTCCTTCAATTATTTAAAAGAAAACACACATTATTATGAGAATGGATCCACATGTTTCACATTGTCAAAGGGATCTATGACACACACAAAACAAGTTATTAAGAACTTCTGCCTTAGAGACTCAATGAATTCAAATCCCTATTCTTACACTATTATCTCTAGTTGAAAATAATCCAGCAAACTGGTTTATACTAAAGTGGCAATGACAGATAATAGTTTTCTAGTTTACCTTCTCTTTCCAGGGATTCCTAAGAAAACAATAGCTTAACCCAAAGTGATGAATCTTTAAAGATGAAATTTTAGACATGGTGATAGGCTAGTGAGGAAGATATTTAAGGGAGTAGTATAAAGTTAGGATGAGGTTTTCTATGGAATTTTTCAAGTCATTGTATAGGTATATCTGCCTTTGAATAATCTAACCTTGTTGTTCATTGCCCCTTAATCCAGGCCCAGGTATACCTGATATGTTTGTGACATCTTTTTCAATAAAGAGAGATTGATTCAAATATAATATAATAAGGAGAATATTTTGGGACCAATTAGCATGATTTTATTAATTATCTACTATATACCAATATTGTATTAGGCTCAAGAGAAGAGAAATGGAGGGAAGGGAAGAAAGGAAAAAATGAAATAGTCCCTTTTTTCATGGGGAATCACATTCTACAAGAGAAGAAAACATGTATACACTTAAATATATAGAAAAAACATATGAAAATATGCATTAAATCCATAAAAATATAATTTGGATGCACTAATAGCTAGAGGATCAGGAAAAACTTCATATAAGAAGAAGCATTGATATGAATTATGAAAGAAACTTGGAATCCTAAGAGGCAGAGATGAGGGTATGGTAAAAAGCATATTAGAAATTAGAAATTCTAATGGCAATGCTAACACAAGCAATGGCTTTTTATAGGAAGCATGAGAAAAATATGAAAGAACTAGTGGGAAAAACTGAAGTTCCTGCTGTATTAACTGGAACAGGGAAGGGAAAGGATTTCATTGTAGGCATAGTCAGTTGAGGTTTAATTTGGGTTCCATCCCTGGCAGCTGTTTGCAACTGCTTGCCCTGGCTTGTTTTTCTGAGGAGCATTAGAATCACTTATTTTCTTGTGTCTGTTAAAGTTTCCAGAACCAGCTTTGCAGATGCTGTAAAAGGCAGAGAGAATGATATTTTTCTAAGACTTGAGTTTTAGTTAAGTGTGAATAGTTGTCACACAAACAACAAATACTTAGGGGAAAGTCCAAATTGCCAACTTCTTGGACAAAGAACTGAACTAATTTCTGGCTTCAGAATCTCTTTGCTAAGCTTATTTTGATTGAGGTTAGGGTAGGAGGTCTCTTCAAACACTTGCTTATTTGTTTATTCTCTTGGGTGACTTTTTGGATCTAAAACAACTAATCCTTGTCTTTATAAAGTATCTTCTGCTCAACTCAGAGACATCCTTTTTTAATTCATACACAGTCTCTGTATGGCAGGTAGATCACAGGGACTGTCCTTATTTCTCCTCAGAATTGTGATTTCTCTTTCCTTGAGCTACCCAGAGCACTGGCAAAAAATTGATATAACTTACTCTGAGTATCTTCCAACTTCTCTGCACCCTCATTTCTTTCCTGGGGTACCACTCTTATGTCCAGTAGAGAACACTCGAGCATAAGAGCACTGTTGAGATTAATTTTCTCTAGTTTTCAGAATTAGAGAATTCTAGAGCTAGAGGAGACTTTAGCTATCATTCATTTTATAAAGGAATTTTTGATGTTATTTGTCCTTCATTCTCCAAGACTACTGTGACATCAGGAAGGACATGTCATGCCATTCAGGTGAATTGGATTAGAGTGAGGGAGGGCTCTGTAAAATCACCAACCTCACTTTCTCCTCCATTTGTGTCCAAATATAGATCAAGATGACTGGAGATGGCCCTAGATGCAATAGGAGAACTTGACCTTTTTAAGCGAAGATATTTAATAGGTCTTAGTTTGACTAAGGCCCATTCAGTGATTGAGGTTAGGAAAGAAAAATTTGAGGTAAAAAATGGCTCTTTTTACCTAGTCAAAACAACAACAACAAATAAGGAATCTTTCTAGGACAGAAAGACCTATAGGGTTTTCTGCCAAAACAGCAACAATTGCTATTTACATTCATTCTGAGTCAATCAGAACCAAAATAAAGACCAAATAGTCTTGCTTGGCTTTTGTTGCTCAACCAATGAAAGTCTGAATGACTTGGGTTTTAGGCTTGGGCCTTAAGAAAGAAATCTAGTCTATAAATCCCAAGATATTGAGGGAGGAAGGGAGGAAGATAAAAAAGGAAGGAAGATAAGGAAGAAAGGAAGAAAGGAAGGAAGGAAGCAGGGAAAGAAGGAAGGAAGGAAGGAAAGATGGAGGGAAGGAGGGAAGGAAGGAAAGAAGAAAGAAAGAAAGAAGAAAGGAAGGAAGGAAACTAGTTGCATTACTTGCTTCTCATTGAGCAGCTCCTACTCACTGAGATTGTTGTTTGTCCTTCTTTCTCTTTGAGTGAAGATGGGCTGTGTAGGGTCACCAGCCTCACTTTTTCCTTCAGAAGCATCATTCAGAAGTGGCCAGATATAGATCAGGGTGACTGGGGATGACCCTCAATGTAGTGATAATATGATTTAGAAGAGCAATTTCTAGTTCCAAATGAGGTTTGAGGTTCAGCATCCATCTGTGATTAAGGGTAGGTAAGAAAGATGTGAGTATAAAGGAGTAAACTGATTTTCCCCAAAGCAACCAGCATTCTCTTGACTAGATTACAACTACATTCAAAAGATTATATTATTTCCCTATTTCTCTTTCCTGAAAAGATTTATTGAGCAGAGCTGATTATTCTTTTGAACTAGCCTTCTGGATTTCAGTCTCCCTTCTCTGGCTTAACTGTCACATAAGCATTTAAGTAATTTTCTTAATGCATGGTACTCACCTAATTATTCTTAACCTTGATGGGGGCACCTAGATCTGGTGCCAAACACTGACTTTTCTTTTGCCCACTCCAGGTTGACCCAGAATCTACTGCAACCTTCCTGTACTTGCCTCAATAATTTCCCCTTCACACTATTCCTCCACGAACATTCTATATTTCTGATACATTCTCATCCTGTTTTATGGACCATGAAACCCAGAAATATTCCCTCTTTATCTAAACTATTTGAAATGCTATTGTTGTTAATTTGCTATTTCAAGGTTTAGTTTAAATGCTGCTTCCTCCATGAAGTTTTTATCTTTCTGATTTTTCTAATTCCTGAAAATGATTTTTCTTTCCTATTTTCATAGCACTATATGAAGACCAAGGGTTCTTAACTTTCAATCCATAGGCTCACGGATAGATTATAGTGAATTGATCTTGGATTTGAAAAAAAATTGCATCTTTCATTTCATTAACTCTAACTGAAATTTAGCATTTTCATCAAATTTTTTTAGGTTATTTTGAGAAGTCTGTAATCTTCAGTAGACTGACAAGGAGGTCAGGGTTAAGAATCTCTGATCTTAACATTTCCATTGTCCTTATCAAATTCTGTCTTTTATCATATCCTAGGAAAACATTGTACCTGAATTTCAGGCTATTGATAGATGACAGGAAGAGAAAAAGGGTAAAAATTGCTCTTCTGCACTCATTTGAAATGTAAATCTCCTTGATAGAATCCATTCCTTGAGACATTAACAGCTATAATTTTATTTAACCAGTAATACCTCCCAATTAACTGATAGCTTGCCTAATTTTATCTTCTTATCAATTTTTATTAGTGACTGGTCAATCAATGATCATTTTAGATGTTGAAACCTGTTCCAAATTATCCACAACAAAGTATTGTCTTTTCTTGAAGTTCTCCAAGACTGACTTCTTTTAGATTTATTTTGATATTTTCATAGAGCATTAATATTTTTGATGTAATATAGCAATGATATTGAGATCCCTTGATTTTATGGGGAGCTTCTGTTCTAACAATAAATCAGTAGTCCTATTCCAGACTTCCCACACTCCCAATCTAAGAACAACAATTTACCTGATTCTGAATAGACCATTCCTCAATTCATTGCTGACTGATAAACTGGCCAATGAGAATTAAATTCTGGAGCCACCCCTCAATTCATGCACTGATAATCTGGTCAGTGAGAACCAAATTCCAGAGGCCAATCCTCTCCTACCTCTGGACCAAAGAATTAGCATGACAATGCTAGAAATCTGTATAAAGGGGTCTCCTCTCTCTTAGCTCTTTGCTAATTTCTTTTGGAACCTAGCCTGCTCGTAATGGCATTACAATTACAATAAAACTTTTCCCCTTGACTAGGAAATGGGTTTGAGCCTGCAAATTCTTTTGAGAATACCTTTGGACACTGGTCTGTGACCCCAAACTTTTGGGTCCCCTTCCCAACCTCAAAATTTTGATGTTCATAAATCAAGTATGGGATGTCATGAAGAACATTTATTATTTCCATATTTTTTAATATCAAAAAAAATTCCCAGCAAATTTTTTGATGCAATGAGAGATATTCAGTCATGTTGAGTTTCTCATTAGCAAAAGTCGTATCATATCTATAACTTTTATTGATAATGAAATATCAATAAAAATAAATTGATATTTAGTTTACTGATAGAAGAGATAATTGGGGTAATTGGCCATTTTTCTGAAAATTTTTGTATATTGTATCTTGTTATTCAATGTTGTATTCATATTCCCATTTAATTACTGTAAAGACACTAGTGAATAATTCAAAGGATAAAGTGAAAATAAATATTTATTTCTAAAAGAGATCTAGTTAGTGGTATTATTACTTCAACTCCATTATTTTCTTGTCCCATAACACTTCAAAATGAAACTTAGAGGTTAGTCTTTAAAGGAATCTATTATGTTCTGGAAATCTTATACCCTATGATTTTGCAAATACATTGCAAAAATATTTAAAATAATGCTAATGCTCAATAATAAATGTATTTGAATCTTAAAATTGTATTAATCTTTTGTACATTTTTGGTCAATCAGTCCTTTCTGAAAATTCCTTTTTTTGGGGGGGGTATTGTCTGGATTTTCTATAGGAGACACTAATTATCATCCCCTCTCATTCATTGGAAACAAAAGACAATTTATTTATTTATTTTTTGCTTTTTTGCTGAGGCAATTGGGGTTAAGTGACTTGCCCAGGGTCACACAGCTAGGAAATGTCTGAGACCAGATTTGAACTCAGGTCCTCCTGACTTCAGGGCTGGTGCTCTAACCACTGTGCCATCTAGCTGCCCCTAAAAGACAATTTATTACTGCAGGCTGGATATGAAGAAGAGTATCTAGGAATTATAATCAGTTAGCATCTCCATCCTTGAAGTTTAAAAATTCACATCGAGTAAATAGTTAAGGAAGAAATTAATTATTAGAGAAAAAAATTGCTACCAATGATAATTATAGGAGTAAATTTTCTTATTATTCGAAGTTGTAGGATTATAGCTTTAGAGACCAAAGATATCTTTTTTTTTTTTTTTTTTTTTTTTGCTTTTTGCTGAGGCAATTGTGGTTAAGTGACTTGCCCAGGGTCACACAGCTAGGAAGTGTCTGAGACCAGATTTGAACTCAGGTCCTCCTGACTTCAGGGCTGGTACTCTAACCACTACGCCACCTAGCTGCCCCCGACCAAAGATATCTTAAAGGTCATTAAGTCCAACTCCCTCATTTTAAATATGTATTGTGTCTCTTTCAATGTGCCTGCTCCTACTTTGAGGGAAAGAAGTAGGACTTTGTAATAGATTGAGATAGAATATTTAAAAAGAAGTGGCCAGTAGGGTTGCAAGGGAGAAGCATTATGTATGAAATGAGAGGCCTAGAGATTCCCCCATAGCATTCTGCTGTAAGAAGCTTAAATTGAAGGAATTAAGGTCAAAGACAGGAAGGAAATAAAAAATGGTGAACTGAAAGGAGAAAATGTCTTAATTTTCCTACTTTTGACTATATTCCTGTTCCATGACGATGAATTAGTTATTATATCAAGATATAATATAACATATAAATATATAATACAATAAAATAAATATAATAAAGATCATATGAGTAAGGTTTAGTGAAACATATTATCAGTTCAATGTTAATACTGGTTTTTATCAATAAGATGAGGGCTTGGAGTTGATTCTGATTAGGTAAACCCACAAAAATATAACCCTTAGCCTAGCAAGTCAGTCTGGTGTAGAGAAAATGGAACCAGAAGAGAGAACATTATTCACTCTGTAAAAATTTTGGGCAACTTGAGACTTCTCTAGCACCTTTCCTCATATAGATGAAGGAGCTCAAGGTTCACTGAGCATCTGACCCTTCCTGTTGAATAGGATCAGGATCATAGATAGTAATCTTACTGTTAAATAAATAAAAAGTAAAAATACTGTTAAAGAAATAAGGAAACTGATGTTCAGAAAAATCAAGTGAATTGTCCAGTGTCACACAGGCCAGAACTCTAGTTCTAATACAATCCTTTTTTTTTTCCTTAAATCAGGTGACATTGTCATGTACAGATTGTAGACGAAAAGTTGATTTTCTTTAAGAAATTAATTATTGAGCTAATTTATTGAGTAAAACTTTTCGGCAAAACATTGAGTTATATTCTGAGAGACATAAAGAGTAAACACATTTTTGGGATCTAGGTAAAGAATAAACTAGAAAAGACAATATAGGTTAAAAGTTAGGTAAATAGTAGATCTAATAAATGCCAGAAGATTATCATAACCTTATACACAGTAAGTGCTTAATAAATGCTATTAAATGAATATGTAATACTGCCCTCTGGCCAACTCCCCCAACTTTCACTACCACTTGAAGTTTGGTTCCCAGAATGAGACTGCTACTTCAGGTTCTGAGGGCAAACCTGTGTTACTACATGAGTCCCCAACTTTGTACTTTCCATTTATAGCCAGTTAGTAGAAACAGCTGTTAATAAAAACATTTACAAAGGTGACACAATAAAAATAATATCTATAAGACATTATACTTATAGATCTGGGACATGGTCCCACAAAGAATCACAGCATTCTTAAGAATGAGCTCAAACTTATAGTACAGTGGTAGCAAGGCACATTTGTAAGATATATATTGGTAAATGCAATTCACAACTCCTGGTATCATAGGTCCTAAGAGCCTTTTCTGTTTTTACAGAGTCCAAATACAGTTCCCATTGGGTACAGTGTCTTTGTTGGGTCTTTTTTTTTAACTGAGTTCCAAAGATTTGCTCTTCTCCGTGGCTCTCTTCTCTGCCTCCAGAGATTTCGTCCTTGAAGTTTTAACCTCTCACAAGTAACTTTTTGGATCTGAATCTGTCTGGTGTATGTATGCCTGCTTCTTCAATTACGCTGGAAGATTTCTTTAACCAATGAACCAATTCTTTCATGAGATGTCTACCTCTCAGTAACTGCTGGTTCATACAGGGATGTTCTTTGCAAAACACTCCTGAGCCCACGCTATTTTGAATGGAATTGCTATAGATTTTGAAAGCCTTGTAGAAGTACGCCAAATTCCTGCTTATCCAATGAGATCATGCCTTTTTATTTTATTAGAGAAAAGGTTTTCTCATGTAATAAAGAGTTCAGACCATAGATTTATTTCTACAGTTAGTTTAATATTTAGTTATTTTCTGGGCTATTGGGATTAGGGAGTTTGTTTCCTATAAATGAAAGAAATATCATTGTAGGCTGGGGTGATCAGGAAAAAAAGATGAAATTTCATGTTGGTCTTGAAGGATAGGAAGGATTTGTGGAGATTAGAAATGCCCATAGAAGAAAAGATGTGGATGCCCAAGGTATAGTCTGGGAAACTGAATAGGTACAGAGGATTTAGTGAGATTGTAGAAAGAAAGTTTGAAAAGGCTAGTAAGAGGCATGTTATTTGTGAAAGCCTTGAATTATAGGCTAAAAAATTTGGATTTATTAAAGCTTAGTTTACTCTCTTTTCAAACTGATTAATGACTTGCTTAGAACTAGCTTATGTCTTTGATTGGTTGATTGATTCAATGAGAAGTCTGTATTTACATGCCAATGTTGCATGGAAACTATTATTCTATACTTCCAGATATATTTCACATTATTCTCCTTTATTCATTCTGTTTTCCAGTTAAAATGGCTTGCTTGCTTTTTCCCCAACTTGGCACTCATTTCTATCCTGTTGCTTAGGCAATTGACTGTACATGTAATGCACTCCATTCCTGGTCTCCTGCAAGGGTTAGCTCATATACTATGGACCATAGAATGCTGTTCTTGATTCATCTTGTCATCAGTACTCTCTCCTTCTTCTAATTACATTTTATTTAATTATATATTTATACATTGTGATCCCCAGTATACCATGAGCTCCATGAGAGCTGGTAATGGTTTTCATTTTGCCTTTGTGTCTTCAGAACCTAGCCCAATATTTTGCACATAGTAAGTGTTAAATACATTTTTGAGAGATTGAATTGAAGTACATATTCAGCTTAATCTCCTATGCCATCTATATCTACAAATGCACTGTATAGGACTATATAATTGACTAATCAAAAATGTTATTAAGCTTTTACTATTTTAGGTACTATGACAAATACTAAGGTGACTACAAAGAAGAATAAGATGTAGTCTTTGACCTTAAGAAGCTCACAACCCAATAATGAAATTGATAATCAGAAAAATTATCTAAAAGCAATTATCTAAAAGCAGATTCATATTTACTTAAGATATATGTAATCAACTTTAATATATTTAGCTTGCTAAGGTAGGAAAATGGAGGAATAAATTTTATCTAGCTTTTCTTCAAAAATTACAGAAGCACACTTAAAGGTGTATGGTAAAATTTGAGTTAACTGAAAAAATTAAATTAAACTGCATGGCATATACCATCTAGTGTTATAGTAATTGATATCTTTGTGCAGCAATGTTAGATGGGTTAGAATTGAGACAAGCCTAATTCTTAGATTTTCCCAAATAACAATGAGCTAACAAGCAAAGGAATCTGATTAACTCAGCCTTTTACTCAAATAAATTTTCAGCAACCTGTAGAATCAATTACCACACTAATTATAAGTTGAACATGAACTGATTTCTTTACAATTAATAGGGCATGATGCAATGACCACTCATTCAATTTCTATGCTCATGTTTGCAGCCTTCTGTGCATCACCAGAGAAAGTTCTAAGATCAAACTGACTTCCTCCACTAGAAATTTATGGTACTTGACCTCAGTTCAATGCTTACTGTTGCTTGCCAATCCTAATCACCTTTTATTGACTTCTTATCTCATTGACAGCCAATTTTGCAAACCTTTCCTTTTATGTCAAGCCTCTAAGTTCTCCTCTTCTTATGAGTTAGCCTTCATGGAAGAATCCTTCAGCTCCTCTTCTACACTCCTCAAAGCTTTTCAGCTTCATCACATTCCTTTCTGTCTCTAAGGAAGAATTATTCTTACACCATGCAGAAGCTAATCTTTCTATCTAATCTCTTGAGCCAATCCCCTCCCATCAAATCTCTCTATTCTCTCCCCATTCCAATCCATTCTTCAAATTTCCACTTCATAGAATAGGATAATTGTTCTAGATCCCTTAATATTGCAGATGAGGAAACTGAGTCCCAAAGAAGTTATCAAGGGTCATGCAGGTAGTAATCTGAGATAGGATTTGAACTACTGTTTTCCTAACTTCAGGTCTGGCAGTCAATACATTGTCATCCTGTCTCATCTCTGCAATCTAGTAAAAGAACACTTTATGGGGCTAGTTTTTTTTTTTTTACCTCAAACCCATTTTTTGCTAGTTTTTTTCTTTGCTAGTTACACTTATACTTTTAGATATACCAATCCAAGAAGAAGAGTTAGCACCCTTTTTGTTCCCATTGCCATTGTCACCATTGCTCAATAATACTCCCATCTCCTTTGAGGTGCCTCCATTTCTTCATATTATATCATTCCATCCTTGTTTCTCTCAACTACCAGCTTCTAGGTAATTCTTTCTCCTTTTTCAAGAATCTCAGTATTTGGCTCATAATCTTTATCTTAAATCCCCTCCTCATACTTAGAGGCTTCAATATCTTCCTTGATGCTCCTTCAAACACCCTAGCTTTCCAGGTCACCAATGTAACCAACATTGATGACTGACATCTTTATTCCAATTTGTCTACCCACAAGGTAGTCATTCTTTGGAGCTCACTATCACCCACAACTATACCATTTCTATAATTTTGAACTCTGAAATTCACCTCCTTTCTGTCCACCTCCCCTTCTCTTTCATTCTAAACCTATAATTCATCCTCTCCATGACTTCGTGATCTTTTGTCATTTAATGTTCTTCCAATTCAATACCTTTGCTCCAATCTTATTTTAACTCCTCCTCATCAAAGTTTTGACCTTATGGTTAAATACTTTAGCTAAACAGTGTGTATTCCACACGAGTTTATTATTTGTTTTTGTTGACACTCTCCCAATTCTTATCCTGGAACCACTCTCTTTTAGCATCTACTTTCTATGTTTCTATTCTTAGACTACTAAATTTTGCTGTGGGAAGTTACGCAACTGACAGGGATTGTTACAAATTCTCATTATCCAATCTCATTTGCTACATCACAACATTTTTCTTTTCTTCTATTTGACTTTTCTTACTACTCTCTTCTATTCCAAACCTTCCATTTCCTCTTAGATTATTTCTCAGAATATGATTTTCCATCTTATTTTACCAGGAAAAAATAAAAGTTTTTCATTTCTCTAGATATTCTTTCACTATGTCTTATTTTGCTCTAGTCTCTGAAGAAGAGGTGACCTTTCTCTAATCTCCACAGAGCTCCCAGGACAAGCTTTCTAAGGCAAGGGTCTGAGCATGTCATTCTCTTGCTCATAAAACTTCAATGGCTCTCTTGCCTCCAGGATAAGATGAAAACCATCAAAGCTAGCATTTAGAATTATATGCAGTTTGTCTCCAACCTACCTTTCCAATCTTATTTTATATTCACCTTCATGTTCTCTTTATTCTAGTAAACTGGATTACTTGCTATTCTCCAAACCCCACATTATCTTTTCTTACTTTAGGGATTTATATGAACCATCCCACATGCTTGCAATATACTTCTTTCTCATTTATGCATTTTAGAAGATTTGTCTTCTTTCAGTTCTCAGAATTTGCATAAAAAGGTCATTTTCCTGCATGGGCTTTCCTTGTGTATTCCCAGATCTCCTATTCCTCAAGTATTTATGTGGTGTGTGTGTGTGTGTGTGTGTGTGCATGACTTAGCCTCTTCCTTCCAGTAGAATATAAATACTTTGAAAGCATGGCTTCTTTCATTTATGTCTTTATACTCCTCTGCACTTAACATAATATCCTGCACACTGTGTGATTATGATAATTTCTTGAATTGAATTCACACCCAAACTAAATTTATCTTATTCATATCACTCTTTTAATCAAAATTTTTCTGTCTTCCTTTCATTGACTACATAATATTCAAATTCCTTAACCCAACATTAAAGGCCTTTTGTAATTCAGTATCAGATAATTTTTCTTTTTTGTTTTACATAAATTTTAATTGCTGCCTTTTCTATATAAAGCCAAACATTTCTTGATTCACTTTGCCATTCTTTCACCTTTCCTTCCCAGAGCATCATCCCATAAAACAAATAAATTTTAATAGATAAAAAAGAAAAAAAGAAAACACTGATCAGTGTAGTATAATAACTGAAAATAAATATAATGTATTATAGTCATTGACCTCTAACTACAAAGAGATGGAAATGTCTTCTCATTTTTCTTCTTTGGAGCCAGGCTTGTTTTTTGTAATTTCCTTTTCAGTATTTTGGTAGTTATTCATTTCACTTAAATTGTTTTAGTCATATATTATTTTCTTGTCACTGGTTGTTTAATTCTTCATCAATTTATGTAGATCTTTCCATGATTCTCTGTAGTTTCTGCAATATTTGTTATTTCTAATAACACATTCATGTTCAACAATTTATTTAGTTTTTCTCTAATCAATGTGCATCTACTTTGTGTCCAATTCTTTGCTTTCACAAAAAGTGCTGCTTTACCAATTTTAACATTTATGAGGATTTTCATTTTTATCAATGGCTTCTTTGGGTTATAAGGCCTAGTAGTAAAACCTCCAGCTCAAAGAGTATGGACATTTTAGTCACTTTATTTGCATAATTTCAAATTACTTTATCAAATATCCAACTAACCTTTCTAGCATTACCTTTGATTTGTCCTACTTGTAAATCAAACTGAACAATTCTACATCTTCCATTTATTCCTTTTTTCTTCTATATATTTTTTTCAGGTGATTCCCTTATTTTTTAAAATAATTCTGATTCTTTAAATATAAACTAATTGTCTTCTCCATGAAGCATTTCTTAATTCTCTTGTATGGTAATGACTTTTATTCTTTTACACCTTCCTTAACATTTTCTTGGTGGCTCTTTTATTCACCTGTATATCATGTTTGTGAGTTCTTGATTTGCAAATAATTCCTAGATCTATATATCCAGGCCTACTTTGACTTTTAAGCTATGGTCCTACATCAGTTGCTTATTGAACACCTCAAACTGGATATTCTATAAATATCTTAAGTTCAATATGTTCTAAATAAAACTTATTATAATTCCCCCTCCCCATCCAATCTTTTTCCTCTCCCTCACTTTTTTTTGTTACTATGGAGGATACCACCATTTTCCTATTCCCCTACACTTTGAATTTCAGTTTTGTCTTTGACTTTCCTCGCCCTCCAAATATTTAATCTGTCATCAAATTTTGTCATTTTTGCCTTCACAGAATCTTTCTTTCATGTAAGTCTGCTTCTCTCTATTCACCTAGTCACCACTTTAGTTCAGACCCTTATAATTTTTGTATTGGACTCTTATAGTAGATGTCTCTTCTTATTCTAAGCTATTCTTTGCTAGCTTTCAAAGGCTTAGCACCAAAGTTTGAACACCAATCTTCCCTTTCCCCAATACAGTAAACACAAATGGCTCCCTATTACCCCCATGATTAAATATAAAGTCCTTTTTTGGAATTTAATACCCATCACAATCTGCGACTTTCCTATCTTTTCAGTCTTCTTATACTTTACTCCATACCATCATCATACTCTATGATCAAATCCTCTTCAGTAATTTATCAGATAATTCATCCCCTTTCATATTACTTGAAGTAGGTTAATAATATAGAGAAATACAGACTGTTCAATTTGACAGGCATCTAAGCAATGTAATACTAATTCCTTATTTTGTTCATGAAGAAAATTGTTCAGGGAAGTTAAATAATTTTCGTACTCATAAAATTAATTACTGATAGAAGAAAGGAAAAGTTTGAATGTGAACTTGCTATATTGTAGAGAAAGAGAGACTAGAATAAAGAAATAGTATTATTAAAAAATAGTCAGAGCAGATTGGGGGCTGGGATTAGATGAAATTGGATCTAATTATGAACAATATTTTTGTTATCTTGCTCAATTTATATATATATATGTATATATATATATATATTTATATACCTGTTTCTATGCTTATATTTATCTACATAAGTATAGCTACATACTTATACCTATATCATCTATCTATATTTTTGTTGTTGTTCAGTTTCACTTATATCTGAATTTCTATTTGGGGTTTTCTTGAGAAAGATATTGGATTACTTTGCCATTTCCTTCTTTAGTTCATTTTATAAATGACAAAATTAAGGCAAATAAGGTTTAGTCATTTGCCCAGGGTCACACAGTTAGTAAATGTCTGAGGCCAAATTTGAACTCAAGCCCTATGCTCTTTCCACTAAGCCACCTATCTGCTTCTTCTAATCTGAATTTCTATCTATCTATCTATCTATCTATCTATCTATCTATCTATCTATCTATCTA
>JAJPUD010004833.1:31924-61487 GCA_023553655.1 Myrmecobius fasciatus | reverse complement strand
CCTGCACAAAAAAATGATGTGTGGCAATAACTATACATATATTCGATTTCTTAAGTATTCTAACATAATTATCATGTAGTGGATATCCTGCCATCTAGGGGAAAGGTGGGGAGTAGGGGGGAAAATTTGTAACAGAAAGCTTTGTAAGGGTTAATGTTTAGGAATTACCCATACATATGTTTTGCAAATAAAAAGTATTAATAAATAAAAACAATAATTTAATTCTCAAAAAAATAAAAAAATAAAAAAAATAAAAAATAAAAAAAGCTTTTCTAGAAATTCTTGTTGGATTTGTATCAAATGTACATTTTTTTGAACATTTGCTTGTAGATTTTTTTTCAATTTTCAAACAATTGTTTTCTTCTGAGTTTGTGTCCTGAACTTCCCTGATATAATAATAGTTTTTATGATCATGTTCTTTTGTTGTTGGTTGCTAATTTTTCCAGACTTATTCTTGATTTTGGATCTTATATTTGAGTTGAGTTTAGTCCCTTAACTTTCCCTAAGTGCTGGGAATTGCTGCTGTTGCTACCAACTGTAATGCCTATAGAGTATGCTACTTTTGTCCAGCCACAATGCTTTCAGGCAGGCCCCACATTGATCTGTGCAACTTCTCTTTCTATCCTCCTGTGCTGAACTACATAGTAAAAAATGAACTACTATGACTTCTTGTTGGTTTTACCACTCAAAATTTAGTTTGACATACTTTTTAAAGTTGTTCAGAGATGTATACTGGGAAAATTTGGCAGAAATTATCACTTGACTATCACCTCGGCTCTTCCCTCATCCTGAAATTTTTCAATTATTTTGCTATAGCCCCTGAAAGTCTTGGCATTGTTGATGATTGATTTCTTTGGTGTACAGTTTTGTATCCTAGGAATCACATCTTGCAAATATTTCTGCTGGAGTAACAAAATAAGGTGAAATCACTCATTAATATGCTAGCAGTACTTGAGTTTATTAGCCAATGAAATTCATGTGAAAGCTAAATGGAGAATAAAGAGATGAGTGTTAGTTGAAATATTCCTGTGTTAAAACTGGATTGGGAATAATGTAGAATCATAGCATAAACAAGCTGAAAGCAATAACTTACAATATAGGTTTTGAAATTCAAAGAAACTGCTACAATAGTGGTTTTTGAGTTTAAAGCCATTACTAGAATATCACAGATTGAAATTATTTGATTTAGCATTGATATCCAATGAAACTTAAGCCAAGTCAAAAGTAGGATCATAACAAAATTCAAGGGATGAAGCAGGAGGTTTTAGGGATCAAGTGTTTGCTACTAGTTACAGGGCATGGATCTAGAGTACAATAATTTACTGAAGATTCATTTCTATAGACTTATATATGTTTTTAAGATTAGTCATGTTCCCTAGCACTGCCCTCTAACTAAATTCCCTAAATTCCTTCCAGCAGGAAACCTATCCTTGATCCTATCATAACTTATTATCTTCCTTAGTAACTGTGGACTCTGAAGTGAAAACAGAAAGTAGGCTTATGAGAAAATAGCTACTAATGTTTTTTTTCCCCAACTTCTTTTTCTTCTCCTACTCCTTTGTCTTCTTCTTGTTCTTTTTTTTTTTTTTTGGTCTTCTCTTCTTCCTCTTTTTTTCTTTCAAAAATAATTAAATGAAGACTTTCCTCTTCCCACACACTTTTTTTAGCCCAATATCCCTCTGAGGCAATTTTTTTTTCAACTTTTCCTTAGTGTTGTTTTTTTCCTTCCATGACCTTGTTTTTCCTGGCACTTGTTCCTTTTGAGTGAGAAGCTAGATTCTTCAAACAATGCTTGTTCAGGATTAATACATCCTTTCCTTTAATGAATCTCTTGATATCAATGCATCTCTGTCGCTGTAGGAATAGGAGACAAAGCACCATTTATTACTTTTCTAAAAGAGACCCGTTTAGTCATTTGCAATGAAGATACTGGGTTCCTACATGTATGTTTTCAAAATATCATAGTTTATCACCCTGGGTTTAGCTTTATGGCCTCAGTGGTGATTCCAGTACTTTTATTTTTCCTGGCAATAGGAGTGCTTATTTGGAGTACAGAACATCAAAAGAAGATTTGACCAGATCTTTAGATCAATAGTTGTCTTTCAATGCTTAACTGAAGAAATGTTTGCTGACTGAAAAATGGAGTGAGTTTGAGCAAGAAGACTCAAGAAGAAAACAAAAAATTCAATAAGTTGAGTACCTACCATGAGAAATAAATTACTGGTCTAATATCACAGCTGATTCAGTTGGAGAGCATGAGACCAGGTCAGGCTCCTTTTCTCAAGAATGGATTGATGGGATGGAGGCCAGTGATAGTAAGAAAAAGACTTCACTTTTTATATGATTCAGCAAGCGTGATCAGTGAGCATTCTCCAATGACTATGCAGAGAACCTGCATGAGCACCTTGTGGACAGTGAAGGAGCATCAGTTGGAGGAGAGCCTACCCAGCACATCAGCTGCTGACCGCCAAGCAAGCAGTTCTGTGGGACCACCCTTGCACAGTCAGCCTCTAGATGTGACCCTCAGCTATTTCTCCATTCACATGTATAGTGGCAACTTCTTATCATGTCCTGAGAACAAGGAATGTCTTTCACTCCCATGGACTTACCTCACAGTCTAGGCTGGGCAGCTAAGTGGTGCAGTGGATAGAGTATCAAGTCTGGATTCAGGAAGACCCATTTTCCTGAGTTCCCATCTGGTTGCATAGACATATTAGCTGTGTCATTCTTGGCAAGTCACTTAACTCTGTTTGCCCCATTTTCTCTTCATATGTAAAATGAGCTGGAGATGGAAATGCCAAAACACTCCCAAATTCTTGTCCAGAAAACCCCAAATAGGGTTATGAAGAGTCAGACGTGACTAAAAACTTATTGTACAAAACCACTGGCCTAGGTGCTGAAATAATGAAATTGTTAACTTCGTCCACTCCTAATGTCTACATATGTCAATTCTTTAAGTTTTTGTGGAAACAGAATGAGTGGATCTGAACTGTCTTTAGTAGCAGTCATTACATCCATGTTCTCTGACAGCAGCAAAACCAGTGATATGAGATGTGTAATGGCGAGGAGTAATAAACTTAGTCGGCAAAAACCTGCATTTGATTTCTGTTCCAGATGTTAATTAGCTGAATAATCACAGGGAAGTCATAAATCTTTTTGTCTGTAAATTATTTATTTTAAAATAACCTTTTATTTTCTCAATTACATCTAACGGCAATTTTTAACATTCATTTTTAAAAATTTTACATTCTGATTTTTCTCCCTCACTACACCCCTTTCCCCCTCCTTGAAACAGTAAGAAAAATTGATTATAAGTTAGAATTCCTTAAACTTTTTCCATTTGGGACCCCTTTTTGCCTGAGAAATTTTTATGTAACTCTGAATAGTAGGTATATAAATGAAAAAATTACTGATAATAAATTGTAATTTTATTATCTCCACATTCAGTTACAACACTCCATATGGGGTCATAAACCACAGTTTAAGAAGCTGGGATATAAAGCATATGTATATACACACACACACACATATATATATATATGTGTGTGTGTGTGTGTGTGTGTGTGTGTGATCATGCAAAATATATTTACATATTGGTTATGTTGTGAAAAAAAAGAAATAAAAAAATTATGGACAAGATAAAATAAAAAATAGTAGACCTTGTTCTGCATTCAGACTGCATCAGTTCTTTCTCTGGATGTGGACAGCATTTTTCATCATGATTCCTTTGGAATTATGTTAGATCATTGTATTATTGAGAAATTAAGTCATTTACAGTTAATTATTGTATAAGATTGCCATTATTGTATGTAAGCAATGTTCTCCTGCTCACTTCACTTTATATAAGTTCATATAAGTCTTTCCAGGTTTTTCTGAAATCATCCTGCTCGCATTTTCTTATAGCATAGTAGTATTCCATTACAATCTTATATCACAACTTATTTGACCATTCAATTTCCAGCTTTTTGCCATCAGAAAAAGAGCTTCTATAAATATTTTGTACATGTAGTTCTTTCCTCTTTTTAATGATCTCTTTGGGATATAGAACTAGTAGTTTGCTTGATCAAAAGGTATGCACAGTTTTATAGCCCTTTGGCATAATTCCAAATCACTCTCCAGAATGGTTGGATCAGTTCATAATTCCATCAACAATGCAATAATGACCCAATTTTCTCCCTTCCCCTCCACCATTTATCATTTCCCTATTCTGTCATATTATTCAATCTCTTAGGCATACTGTGTATCTGAGACTTGTTTATTTTGCTTTTCTCTGATCAAAAGTGATTTAGAATATTTTTCATATGGCTGGAGATAACTTTGATTTCTTTATCTAAAAACTTCCCCTTCATATCATTTAATCATTTATCAGTTGGGGAATAATTTGTATTTTTTTTATATTTGACTCAGTTCTCCATGTATTTGAGAAATGAGGCCTTTATTAGAGATATTTGTTGTAAAAATTGTTTCCCAGATTTATGCTTTCCTTCTAATCTTAGTTTCATTGATTTTTGTTTGTGCAAACCCTTTTTAATTTAATGTAATCAGAACTGTCCATTTTACATTTAGTGATGCTCTCCATCTTATTTTGTCATAAATTCTTCCCCTCTTCATAAATCTGACAGGTAAATTATTATTCCCTTAATTTGTGTATGATTTCACTCTTTATGTCTAAATTATGTACCTGTTTTGACTTTATCTTGGTATACTGTGTAAGATGTTGGAATATACCTTGTTTCTGCCATATTGTTTTTCAGTTTGCCTTGTAGTTTTTGTCAAACAGTGAATTCTTGTTCCATGAGTTTGGGTCATTGGCTTTCCAAACACTAAATTGTTATAGTCATTTACTACTGTGTCTTACGTGCCTAATCTACTTGACTGATCCACCACTCTATTCTATATACTCATTTGTAAACAGATAATAAGACCACATGTTTCTTGTAAGAAAAAACCAAGATAATTTATACAAAGTGTTTTGCAAAATCTTAGAACATTACATTAAAATCCTATTTTCTTTTTAAAAAATTCACTATCATTATGACTACATTTTGTCTGAACCTATGATTTGATTCGTATAGAAAACTTGTGAGGTTAAAAATGCCCTGTGCCAAAGCAGAATCATCTGTATTTTACAATCTTAAAGACTTTCTGGGAGTCTTCAAAGATTAAGCAAATTGCCCATAGCTTACCCTTCCTTATCCCAAAGTTATCCCTCTGTCCACAATACAACATTGCCACTATTATTTGTAGCATACTTTTGTACTTTGAAAATGCTTTTAGGCCCATTACCTAAATAGAGCAATCCTGTAAAGGGAGGAAGAGGGACATCTAAATATAAGACAATGAACAGAAGTAAGAACTTGGCTAGAAATTTGCACTTATAAATAGTCTCTTTTTATATATTTTATTAAAGTTTTTTTATTTACAATATATATGCATGGGTAATTTTTCAAAACTGACCCTTACAAAACTTTCTGTTGCTAATTTTCCCCTCCTTACTCCCCCCCAGATGGCAGGTAGTCCAATACATGTTAAATATGTTAAAATATATGATAAATCGTATATATATATACATATATAAATTTATACAGTTATCTTTCTGCACAAGAAAAATCGGATCTAGAAAGAAAAAAAACCCGAGAAGGAAAACAAAATGCAAGCAAACATCAACAGAAAACATGAAAATGCTATGTTGTGGTCCACACTCAGTTCCCACAGGCCTCTCTCTGATTGTATATGGTTTTCTTCATCACTGAACAATTGGAACTGGTTTGAATCCTCTCATTGTTGAAGAGAGCCATGTCCATCAGAATTGATCATCGTATAGTATTGTTGTTGCCGTGTATAATGATATTCTGGTTCTGCTCATTTCACTGAGCATCAGTTCATGCAAGTCTCTCCAGGCCTCTCTGAAATCATCCTTCTGATTGTTTCTTACAGAACAATAATATTCCATAACATTCATATACCATAATTTATTCAGCCATTCTCCAACTGATGGGCATCCATTCAGCTTCCAGTTTCTAGCCACTACAAAAAGGGCTGCTACAAACATTTTTGCATATGTGATTCCCTTTCCCTCCATTAAGATCTCTTTGGGATATAGGCCTAATAGAAATACTGCTGGGTCAAAGGGTATGCACAGCTTGATAACTTTTTGAGCATAGTTCCAAATTGCTCCAGAATGGTTGGATCCGTTCACAGCTCCACCAACAATGCATCAGTGTTCCAGCTTTCCCACATCCCCTCCAACATTCATCGTTATCTTTTCCTGTCATTTTAGCCAATCTGACAGGTGTGTAGTGGTACCTCAGAGTTGTCTTAATTTGCATTTCTATGATCAATAGTGATTTGGAGCACCTTTTCATATGACCAGAAATAGTTTCAATTTCTTCATCTGAAAATTGTTCATATCCTTTGACCTTTTATCAGTTGGAGAATGTCTCATCAATAATCTCTTAATCTTCATTAATAACTAGATCTCATGAAATGCAAGATCTATTAATATATATATTTATGGAAAGCAAAAACTAGGCACTAGGCAGGGAATGCCTTGTTCCTCTGACTAGTTTTTCCCCCATTGCTCCTTCAAGGGAGGGCCCATACTATTGACACTGAAACTGAAGAAGAAAAATTGTGAGTGTGATTCTAAAAACAAAGAAATGGTAGTTTCTTGAATAATTTATTGAAATAAGCAATAATGCTGATTTCACTACTGTTTCTGAGGTTAGCCTCAGGATGATGCATTTTTCAATCATAGCAACTCTTAAAGATTAAGGCATCTAGGAATTGTGCATGTGTGTTAGAATTATGCATGCCAATAAAATCATGAGCCCTTAAAGTATAGGAGTATTATTTTGAAATATCGTTTTGTTTCTAAAGACATCTTTGTTGATTACTCTTTGTTAATTAAAAATTGATTTTGTCTTTAAAAGTCTTTTTAACCTTTCTGCAACCTATTCTTTTATTTTTAAAATCCTGTATTTTACATATGACAGAAATATAGTTAGATTTGAAAAGAGAGATAAGAAAGAGATATTAAAAGAAAGAAAAAAGGAGAGAGAGAAAGAGATTGAGAAAGAGAGAAAGAATAAAAGAGAGGCAGAGGAGGGGGAGACAGTGAGAGAAAGTGAAGATTAAGAAAGGTCATAAAATCTGTGTGTTACTTTCAAAGTTGTCATGCCTATTTATGTTTAGTTCAGAACTTCTAGTTTTTCTTTTTTCTTTCCCTGTAGTATTTTGAACTACAAGAGAGCAGTGCAAAGGACATCATGAGTATGATTAGGGCTGATCTAAGTATGATGCTGTCCATCACAGTGCAAAACAGTTCTTTTCTAAATGAGAAACAGAGGCAGCAAAAGCTGATTTGGAGGAACCAGGAAGACAGGGTTTGAAGGTGTTCAAATCTATTCACCTGTATGTGTAGTGAATTGTGTATGAACTCTCTTTGCTAATGCACAGACCTTAGTGGATCCCTGTTTTCTTTGAATTGTTTTTTGATTTTGGAGTATGGTTCTATTCTCCCTCTTTGACTTTCTCAACGTCTCATTAAATAGTCTTCTTGCTTTGGACTTTTGTTTTTTAATTTTTTAAATTTGTTTTTCCAATAACTGATTCTCTTGCTCTTGCTTCTGGTTTTTTTTTTTTGTTTTTTTTTTTACAAACTGAGACTTTATTTGGATCCATTGGTACCACACTTCTAAGACTTTTGGCAGCAACTGTGGAGGACATTTGATTCTTGTCCTCAGATAGGGCCAGGTGAAACTGCAGAAGTAAAGAGTTCTGTATTTTAAAATATTGGAAAAACAATTAGTGTCCTGCTCCCCTTGGTTCTGCCTCCAAGCAGTAATTTGTCACAATAACTGAGTTGAATTTCCCTGTGGAGTTTTAATCTAAGTGTGTGGAAGTGTGTTCCTCTCCCTCCCTCATCCCCATCTTTGTTCTTCCTGATGGGCCCCATTTGTGGACCTCACCCATTTCTTTTTTTTTTCCTTCTTATTTGTTTTATTGTTTAAGTTTATTTTTATACTATCTGTTTTACTTTCATTTTTAAAATAAAAAAAACCGTTTTTTTAGTGATACATTTTCTATTTATACCACTTTCATTTCCAAGTGTATCACACTCCTCTCTTCCGTATCAAGCAAACTGTCTCTACACCAAAGATTTAAAAAGAAAGAAAAAAAAGAATCTACTTTTTTGAATTGAAGAAAAAGAATTGCCACTATCCTCTTCCTCATTTTTCCTGTTGACTGAATGGGAAGTAGCTGTGTTAGATTCTTGATGAGTATCTAGAAATACTAGAAACTGGAATAAACATATATTGATCAGATTTTTTTTAGTTTGTATACTTTTTCAGTTGCAAAATCATCTTTTAAACAGCATCTCAATATTGTTTTGTTATGATACTCGCTGTCTGTGTATTTTCTCTTTTTTAAAAAATTTTTATTAATACTTTTTATTTGCAGAACATATGTATGGGTAATTCCTAAACATTAACCCTTACAAAGCTTTCTGTTACAATTTTTCCCCCGTACTCCCCATCCCTCCCCTAGATGGCAGGATATCCACTACATGATAATTATGTTAGCATACTTAACAAACTGAATATATGTATAGTTATTGCATCATTTTTTGTGCAGGAGAAATCATATCTACAAGAAAGAATAATCTGATAAAGGAAATACAATGCAAGCAAACCTCAATAGAGAACATGAAAATGTTATGTTGTGGTCCACATTTCACATCCCTCTCTCTGGGTGTATATGGCTTTCTTCAGTGAACAATTGGAACTGGTTTGAAGCATTTCATTGATGAAGAGAGTCATGTCCCTTAGAACTGATCCTCATATAGTACTGTTGTTGCCGTGAATAATGATCTCCTGGTTCTGCTCACTTCACTGAGCATTAGTTCATGCAAGTCTCTCCAGGACTCTCTGAAATCGTCCTTCTGGTCATTTCTTACAGAGCAATAATATTCCATAACATTCATATACCATAATTTATTCAGCCACTCTCCAATTGGTGGGCATCCATTCAGTTTCCAGTTTCTAGCCACTACAAAAAGAGCTGCCACAAACATTCTTGCACATGTGGGGCCCTTTCCTTCTCTTATGATTTCTTTGTGATATAAGCCCAATAGAAACACTGCTGGGTCAAAGGGTATGCATAGTTTGATAACTTTTTGAGCATAGCTCCAAATTGCTCTCCAGAAAGGTTGGATCCGTTCACAGGTCCACCAACAATGCATCAGTGTCCCAGTCTTCCCACATCCCCTCCAACATTCATCTTTATCTTTTCCTGTCATTTTAGCCAATCTGACAGGTGTGTAGTGGTACCTCAGAGTTGTCTTAATTTGCATTTCTCTGATCAATAGTGATTTGGAGCACCTTTTCATATGATTATAAAAAGTTTTAATTTCATCATCTGAAAATTGGCTGTTCATATCCTTTGACCATTTATCAATTGGAGAATGGCTTGAATTTTTATAAATGTGAGACAATTCTCTATATATCTTAGAGATGAGACCTTTATCAGAACCCTTAAATGTAAAGATGATTTCCCAATTTGATGCTTCCCTCCTAATCTTGTCTGCATTAGTTTTGTTTGTACAGAAACTTTTTAACTTAATATAATCAAAATTATCTATCTGGTCTTCAATTAAGAGTTCCAGATCTTCTTTGGACATAAAGTATTTTCTCTTTTTACCACTGCTTTTCCCACTGCCACATTTCTCTAGAGAGGTGTATTTCAGGGCCATTTTAGTCCCTCTAAATAAGCCACCTTCTAATTTAAAGTGGGAGAATGCTCAGGGAAAAATCCAAACACTAACAAAGGTGTCAGGAACAAAACATTTTTTAAGGCTAAAATGGACTGGAAGAGAGATTAAACATAGTTCAAGTCTATTTCCTAACTATTATCTTTTGGTCATAAATTGATGTAGTCCTACTTTTAATTGGGTTAATAACATAACTTAAAAGGCTAAGAAAGGGGCATGCATTTTTTTAAAGGAAGGGTTAAATGTAAATTAGAAAGTTCATTTTTTTTTTACCAAAGCCAGAGTTTTTTTTTCTAATTTCAATGATTTATCCACAGTTAATTTATCCACAGTTAGTCCTTGATAAAACAAAAAGCAGACTTTTCCTTTCATAAAAGTCATTTGATTTTCAGTGGTAAAGGATTGTTCAGAACTATAAATATATCAATCTGAAGATTTTTTAATAGGCTGGAAGGCTTTTCCCCCCCTTAATAAAATATGCAAGTTTGACTTTTTTTTTCTTCAAGCAGACAAAAAATTCTGCACCCTACCTAAGAGATTGAACATAAAGAAGTGCTTGGTGCATTATACACACCCCTTTTCACTTCAGTTTCTCAGTATGTTTGCTTAAAAGATTGTTTTTAAATTTAGCAGCTGATGATTCCGGAGGTGCTCCATCTGCTCTAAAAATACCTGTATGTCTCAGTCTTTGCAGAATGCCTGAGGTAATGATAAGAAAAGGTTGTTTTCCCTGTTGAAGGGTTAACAGACTAGAGAAGATTTCCAAATTGTCTTGGTAGAGAATTTGTGTTTTACATGGAGCACTGGAAACATATACTATGTTTAATTAATACTGCTGGGATTACAGTTAATAGATTTAAAAACAAGCAACTACTGTGTAAAGGATGCACAAGGGAAAAACAAAGCACATTGACAAAGCAGCATTCATAGGGTCAGCTATAGTGTTTCCCCCAGTTTCCCTGAATTATTATGCCCTGAATAAAATTATTATAGCACTATTCCTTTGTTCCTTGCCATTAGGACTGGAGGTCCTGAAATACCAGTGAGTCATAAAACTCCAGGTGTCTTATCTCAAATGGGGATAATTCCCCCTCTGTTTGAGTATTGCTCCTCACCTCTCTGTCTCCTGCCCTCTACCTTCTTATCTTGACTCTTATCCTGTCAGAACTAAGTTATGATCCTTTCTTGGAACTATGGCTTATCCATTTACCCAGTATCCTCACCCCCCACCCCCACCCCCTTATAGCTAGAGCCCTACCTGCATTAGTTGCTCGCTGCTGAATACTTTGAGACAAGAGTCCCATGCAGCTGGCTGGTCTTGGCTAGTTTAAATTCTCCACAATTAAAATATTAAAAACCAATCTCTGTTTTGCCTCAGTTTCTCTGGCATTACAATAGGACCCTTGTCATTTCTGGGAGTTGCTTATCCAGCTTCTAGTACTGTGATTTTGAAAGCACATGGGTAAAGTAATGGAAAAATAAATTAGAAGTTTCCATTCTGTGCTTTATAAGGTTCCTCTTGATTTCTTCACTGAATACCTGGTATGGATGATGATAGCCACAATGAAAAGGATTAGATTTTTAGAAATTGCAGAAATTAAGAAACCTGAAGTGAAACATCCAATTAAAAAAAATCAGAGTTTCTGGCTGCTCTAATCCAACATCTCCTGACTTAAGCATGTTCATAGAAAGTAGAGAATGTCTCAGCAGATGTTCTTAAACACTTAGCTATAGCTGACCTGACAGTGTCATATTTCCAAACCCTTTAAGATCTCAGGCAGTTCACTGAATGACCCAGTACATAAAATTTTCCTAGGGTCACATGCACCATAAGATAATTTTAAAAATACTGTAAAAGTCACTTCTATAACCAGCATTCACCTACAAAGAAGCATTATCTGGACTATCCTCTCCTTGTGATCCTTGGTAGGATGAACAGGCCTCATGACCACCAATGTGAGCAATCCACTTCAGCTTGTTTTTTTTTTTCTATTGCTCATGGACAACAGTACAGCAGAAGTGTGGGTATGAACTTGAGGGCTACTTTCTGAAATTACTGGTTTCTGCTCCTGTCACTCAGCTATCTTAGCTTTCCTAATGTGGTCACCAAACTGTTTTTTTTTTAATGCCTTAGATTTCAGGTTCTTTCTAATATTCTAACTATGGGGCTCAATGAAAGCTAAAACAAGAAAACAGTGTGAGAGATGTAAAGCAGAACATAATGAAAGAGAAATATGGGATGCAGACAATGAGTTCTGTGGTTAGTCAAGAAATGTGACGATCAGTTTGAGTTATAATTATCTGGGAAGAGTTCATAGAAGATTTGAGAGTAGATGGGTCTTGAAGGATACAACTGCTTATTTCCTTTAATTGAATTTATCATTTTTAAAATTGCTTTCCCATTTCCTTGATATTACCTACCCAGTGAAATTATATTTTTGTAAGCAACTGAAAATTCAGATCTAGTTACTTCCTTTTCACTTGTTACCCATTAATTCCAGATCTGATGTCAAAACTCTTTATGGTTTTCTTTTGTTTGTCTAATAAAGAATAGGCTCCTCAGATGGGATTCAAGGAACTCCTCAATCTGATCTACTACTTTTTTAGTCTTTCCTCTCTTCTCTTCTCTCCATCCCCTACTTCACTCAACTGTACAATCATGATGCTCCTGTCAAACTGGATTATTCATTGACTCTGGAGCCTCTTCTCCTCACCCCCCCACCTCCACACCCCATGTTTTCCTATGATCACATCTTTATTCTTGCCCATGCCTTGCAAATGGAAAGCCTCCTCAGCCTCAGGTAGATAAACCAATGACAATGAGAATGTTAGAGGAGCAGGAATTCCTTAAAGGTCTTCTCCCTCCTCCTCATTTTTTCTCATAGCCTACTTAAAACAAAATCAATGACCACACCTTTGGGGACACTGCCTATTACTGCTTCTTGTTGCAAATGAAAAGCTTGTCCTTGATTGACATAGAGAGAAATGAACCTTCTTGAAAATGTGTCTTATTTCACCCCATCAACAAAGCTTTGTCTGAAGCTCTAGGAAATATTTTTGGAATCACCAGGGATATTTCAAAGAAATGATGAGACTTTTAAAAAGTTAGTAGCTACTCTAGTTAATTCACCATCTCTCCCCTTTTATATCTTCTACGTTATTTGCTATTCCTGATCAGTAACTTACCCAAAGAGATTTTAGTCCTATTTTGTTCTCTATAATGCCTTTCATTCTATAGGATCAGTAAAAAGGAAGCAAATTTTGTTTTGTTATTTCATTGTTTACAATGAAAACCCATTTGGTATAAAGTCATATGCTTAGTGAAATGTAAATAAATTTAAGTTGAAAGTTATATTCAACAATTTTGCTAAAAACCCATTTTTTATTTCAATGTCTTTCTAATGAATTAAGAAGTAAATGATTTTATTGTCTAAAAGACTTAAAAGCAGCCTTTACAATATTGTCAATATTTATCCAAGAATTAGAATTGTTTAGCTATCTGCATGGGCAGATAATTAATAATTGATTTCAAGCTTCTGCACTCATTTAGCTCTGCTAGTTCTTTCTTGTCCAGAACAGTCTCTACAGCACAACTGGGACAGGAGATTCTCTCAGAATTCCTGGACTCAGACCCCCTCATTTCTCAAGCTGTCTAGCAGGTGAAAGTTTCTCTAATTTACAACCCAGCTCCAGGCAAACCCATCTAGCCCTAGGATTCTCCAGTTCTTCAGTGATAACCTGGAGGTGTTTGTACTGATTCACACTGGTTAATCCCTGGCCTGGAGTCTTTCTTCTGGTCTTTTTGGTTGTCCCAGGAGGACTCCTATTTTGGCTGTCTTTGTTTTTCACCAATCTATGCTGGCCCTGAAGAGCAAATTTGTTCTGTTTGTGGGGGAAATCTGGAAAGCTTGAAATTTACTGATCTACTCCACCATTTTCCCCAGATCCTCCCCCCCTTTTTTGGGCAAACATTCTAGAAAATGTCATTAGAGAGATGATTAGTGAACATTTAGAAAAGGAAGCAAAGATTGCACAGAGACAAGGTGGCTTCATTAAAAACAGGTTAAAACAGACTAATTTTATTAAAAAAAAATTTGACAAGCTTACTAAACTTGTTGAATAGAGGAATTCTATAGTTCTGAAAACATAGCATATGCTTCATTATCAATCCAAAAGTTTCAATAAATGTGCCATGAAGTATTTCATGTTATTTCATTACCAATAAATAAACATGTATAGATAAATAATTTTAATATAAATTTTATTTGCCCAGAATATATAAATGTATATAAATATATAAAAATAAAATAGTATTTTCAACATGAATAAATTTGTTCCATTGTACATATATTTGTATGTTAGATACTAAATTCACAACATGTCAAACATACAAAGAACTCAATAGAGACAGTTCTTATTAAAAAGGAAATTATATATTCATAGGTCAACTGACCCCTATTATAGTGTTATCAACTGTGGCGTGAGCAAAGAAAACCTAAGAATCATGCTGTAGATGGCACGTATTTTGATTTTAGCAGAATATTTAATAAAACTTTTTTTTACAAAGCAATATTGTAATTAAATGGACTTGAAATTGGCCAGTTCCTAAGAGAAATTATAAAAGGTTTATGTGATATTGGAGGAGATCTTGTAATACTCCGGGAGAAACTGAGGCAGTACTACAGATTGGAGACTATTTAATATTTTATTGATGTTAATTGGAGAGTTTAGAATCCATAGCTATGGAGCGGGACTGAATAGGACTCCTGGCTCAAAGCATACAGTCCTAGAGAGTTAGACTGGCAGCCATTAGACAGCCATCTGGATCTCAAAGTAGATCCAGCAGCTAATAGTTTGCTTCAAGAATTCTTATAGGGTTCCCAGCACTCAGGGGAACAAACAACAGGCAGAGGGAGGGGTAGGGCACTGAGGGGGATTGGAGCTCAAGAAAAGAACTATCAATTCAGTTCTGACAGGTTGGGGGTATGAAGAATCATAAATTGTGATAAGTTTGGGAAGAAGCTAGGAGACACTGAGAGTGAAGCCAAAAGATAAGGGGTATGTCTAGGTATTTGAGATGGGCCATCTGGAGTTTTTGTGACTCTTTGGAATGCTAGCCCAATTATTTTTGATAGTCAGAAAAGAAGGGGAGAGTTTGCTACTGAGACAGAACAATTAAGGGAAACTGAGACAGAGCAATTGAGGGAAACTGAGACATGGGAACTGTGGCACAACATTTCACACTCTCTCTCCTGAATATTCAAATCATTGAATCACCTTCCCTCAGATACCTGAAAGGTCTCAGCACCATAATTTTGACTGACCCTACCAGGAGCAGTTAAACCAAAATAAAACTAGAAAAGGTGCAAGGACCTATGGTGAGGGCAAGTCTCTCCCTGATAGCCCCAGAGCTGTTGCAAGCTTGTCAGATCCTCTGCAGTTCTGGAGCATCATCTCAGCCAGGTAATTCAGTTTGAGATGGGCAGTTCAGTGTTAGGTCTGCAATAGTTTGTGCACTTAACTCAGCCTCTGCTTGCAGAGTGCCCAAAGCAGCTGTGCTAGCCCCTCTAGAAGTGATACTGCATGGCCATCAGAGACTCCAAAGGGGGAAGGGTGAGGCCCAAAATTGCCCCACCTGTCCCTACCCAGAAGAACAGACAGGCTGGGAAACACTACTGCAGAACAGAGTGTCAGAGTATCAGAGTGTGCACACTTGGACCCTCAAGGCAGGCAAACCACGAACTCAGAAGACTTATACCCAAATGTTCTTGGAGGATGCTGAAATGCTAAGTAACTGGGGTTACAGGACTGGAGAAGTAGATCAGAGAGACTGCCAGGAATCAGAAAATGGTCCTAGAAACTGAGTCTGCCAGGGCAATTCCAACAGAATAAGGAGGTTCAAAGTTAAAGCAGAACCAGCAATCAGTCTAGTTGGGGTTTAAATAATAAGCCAAGAAGGCAGAGAAAAACGAAAAAATGGATTGCTGGAAGGGCTTCCAATTTAAACAGGTGAGTTGGGGATGGGGCAAGAATATCTGAGGCCAGGTGAATAGGAAACTAGGGGCTCTAGTTGTCAGGCATATCTCACATAAGATCCCTCAAATAATTACATATCCTGAAGGGAACATTGTGATCTATTGGATAATGCAAATACAAACTATCCATTACAGTAAGTCACCCAAAATCTTAACCCAACATTTTCTATCCTTAAATCCAAAATACAGCAATAGGGGACCCAAGCAGGATTGTACAATACTACACAGAGTTCAACAGTCATTCATCAGCCACCCTCAGTTCCCCCCAAATCAGGCACAGTGTCCATTAGGAAAAGGGGCAATGTCTCTTTAAAAAGCTGCTTCATGCTGAGAGGGGCAAAGTTAACTTCTTTTCCAGGGAGGGGGTTGGGTGTGGTGAAAGCAGGAAGAGCTGATTCAGAAGGAGGTCAGTATGGCTGTAACTTGACCAAAATCTGGAACAAAAAACAATCTAACAAATAAAGGTGAGAACAGTCTGAGATAGAAGGACTGATTCACAAAATGTGGAGAAGCCAGCATAGATGTTCCAGCAGCTTCCATGCAAAGAGACAGGTTTGTCTCACAGGACAGACAAACAGCTGTCAGCTGTAGTCCCCATAAACAAAAAGCAGTTTGGTCTCTCAGACAACTGTGCTAATTGTCCTCTCATTATTTTGAAACCCTTAAAGACCAGAATATCTACAGACACAAATATCTAGTAACAGATAGATGATTAGGCTAAATACTCATATGCCCAAGTATAATGATTACATATAACTAGATTGGGAACAGCAAGGTATGACATAATTAAATTACATTAATGATTCCCATTGATTATTGCTCTGATCATAGAAAATAGTCACAGGAGGAAAAACAGGGACATGACTATACCAGAATATAATCAATCAAAATTGATTCTTCAGCACATACAGGATATAGGATAGAATAGCCTTAACTCAGGTTTACTCCAGGTAATTGTCCCAGTAACTTTCAAAAGGTGGAACTTTAAAACTCCTAAATAATATTAGCTACAGGCCCAAGAAATTTTACTTCCAATACAAATCAATTAACCAAATTAACCAAAGCTTCAGATGAATCCTAAATAGGCATTTACCATGGCCTTATATTGATAACAGTAAGAAATTTGTCCCATGAACTTTCTGGGACTTATCTTTCATATCTAAGTAGATGTTTCATAAGATGAATGTTACAGATCATTTTTCTTTTAAAATATCCAATACATAAAAAATTCCAAATTGCATATTTTCCAGAACAGAAACATTTTCAAAGGGACAAAAGCAACAATTATTATTCTCAGAGTCCCTTTAATAAAAGGGTACAACTTTAAGATAACTTAATACAATCAATTAAAATTCATACAGAAGATCCCAATTCTACATAAAAAAATTAGAAAGATTCAGAAAAAAAATCAATTAAACTTTTGGAAATAATCCTACCAAATTATAGATCACATTTGTTATCATATTACTTAAACAAGGAGATAATGATGCACTCAAAAAACAAATATTCAGTCAATTAACACCATGTACAAGTGAGCTGTACCTTTTAAAAAACACTCTGTTTCCTTTCTAAAGAAGCAGCCAAAAGCGATGGGTGGGGGCAAGGGAGGTGAGTTACCAGTTTCTCTCTCTCCCACTCAACTTTTAAAAGACTCATCTCTTTTTCTTTTTTTTTCCTCGTCCTCTTCTCTTTCTTGCTACATGTCTTTTCCTTCTCTCTCTCTCTCTCTCTCTCTCTCTCTCTCTCTCTCTCTCTCTCTCTCTCTCTCTCTCCCCAAATACCTTTCTGATACTGTCTCTCTCTTTCTCCTTTGTCTCTCAATTCCTTATCCCATTCATATAAAATCATCTCTTTCCTCCTTTCTTTTTCTTTTCCTTTTCTTCAAAACTTTCAGGATTCACAATATAGTGAATAGCTAAATATTTCCATAAAACTCACACATATGTTCAAAATTAAATTTGACAAAATTTAAAGCATACCATAATTAAATTGAATCAAATCAAATACAGCTTTTAGAAATTTTTTTCTTCCAGTAAGGAAGTACTGCCTCAGTTTCTCCCAGAGCATTATATTTGGAGGCCCTCTGCCAGATGAGCATTATATTTGGAGGTCTCCATGAGATATGAGATCTGATAATAGTATTGCACATTGGAGACCAACAGGTCTCTTCCTGGAGCCTTGGGGTGGATTTGGGCTCTTTGTTTGGGGAAGGCTGGCCCTCTGGCTTGTTCCAGAGTCCCTCAAGGAGAATGGCTTCACTCTCAGTGTCTCCTGACACTGAGGTTTAATATTCAAATAAATTTCTAAGGTCTTATACCCAGGATAAACAATCTAGCATGCACAAGGCAGCAGAAATTATAAAAACCAAATTCCCAAAATTCAATAGACCAATAAGCACAAAAGGATATGGCTTTTTTCTCATGCAAATAAATTTCCAGAATTCCAATTGAATGTTGCAGGCAAACTAAATTACCATTTGGTTATATGTATACATGCATATATACACACATACACACATATATACGTATATACACACACATATAATTTTGAATTGGGTCTCTCCAAAACTTTTTTCCCCCAAGTTTTTTTCTCTCCAACACTAATTGACTTCCTTTGTTCTCTTTCTTACCTCCCCCAGGAAGAACTGTAAATTCCAATCAGATAAGAGTATTTTATTGCTTTCTTCCTTTTTTTTAAGCAGGCTTTTGGGGAAAAAACTTCTCTGCCAGCATTTTAAAGATAGCCAAACTTCTATTCCTGCTACTCTCAAATTAATGCAAACATTTAACTCCAATAAGAAATTTAAAAACCACAAGCATTTTTTTTAACATTGAAATGACCAATTGCCACATTCTTAATATTGTTCTTAAAACTTAACAAAGTTCCCTAAATCAACCAAACAGACAGACAAGTCACAAACACTGACCACACAGATGCAACAGTTAACACATGCAAAGTAGGAGCAAACTCTCACTATTCAGGAATGCGGTCAGAGGAGAGGGGAGTTTTTTTTCTCTCTCCCTCTCAGGAATTCAAATTGAGCCTTTCAAATAGCTCCCAAGCTCCAGCCTGGTGTGCTCTATGCCTTCACAGAGAATGCCCAGAACTCAGATTCATGCCCTAAGACACCCAGACCTGTGCCAACAGCCACCCAGACCCAGATAGTGCTCTAAAAGCACCCAGAATTGTGTCCTAAGACACTCAGAACCAGATGATGCCACATGGCTTCCCATTGGCATCTCCCAGAGTAATGAAAAATAGAATTGGTTTCAAATAGTTTGTCAACCCCAATCTTAATTTTTCATATTTCTTTTCTGGGGAGTAATCAGTGTGTCAATACCCAAACAGACAGACAGACAGACAGAACTTACCCTGCAGGGGTTTCAAAGAGACTCTTCTATGGTCAGATGGAAGTGCCTGCCCCAAGCTCTTGCTACGGCTGAAGCCATTCTCCTTGAGGGACTCTGGAACAAGCCAGAGGGCCAGCCTTCCCCAAACAAAGAGCCCAAATCCACCCCAAGGCTCCAGGAAGAGACCTGTTGGTCTCCAATGTGCAATACTATTCTCAGATCTCATATCTCATGGGGACCTCCAAATATAATGCTCATCTGGCAGAGGGCCTCCAAATATAATGCTCCGGGAGAAACTGAGGCAGTACTACAGATTGAAGACTATTTAATATTTTATTGATGTTAATTGGAGAGTTTAGAATCCATAGCTACGGAGCGGGACTGAATAGGACTCTTGGCTCAAAGCACACAGTTCCAGAAAGTTAGACTGGCAGCCATTAGCCAGCCATCTGGATCTCAATGTAGATCCTCCAGCTAGTAGTTTGCTCCAAGGATTCTTATAGGGCTCCCAGCACTCAGGGGAACAAACAACAGGCAGAGGGAGGGGTAGGGCACTGAAGGGGATTGAAGTTCAAGGAAAGAACTATCAATTCAGTTCTGACAGTTTGGGGGTATGAAGAATCATAAATTGTGATAAGTTTGGGAAGAAGCTAGGAGACACTGAGAGTGAAGCCAAAAGATAAGGGGTATGTCTAGGTATTTGAGATGGGCCATCTGGAGTTTTTTTTTTTAATTTTATTTTATTTGCATAACATATGTGTGGGTAATTCTTCAACAATAACCCTTACCTAGCTTTCTGTTACAAATTTTCCCCCCACTCCCCACCCCTCCCCTAGATGGCAGGATATCCACCACATGTTAAATATGTTAAAATATTGGCAAATCGAATATATGTATACATATTTCCAAACTTATCACTGTTGTGCAAGAGAAATCTTATCTACACAAACGATATATCATATAAAGGAAACACAATGTAAGCAAACATCAATCAAGGAGCATGAGAATGTTATGTTGTGGTCCACATTTCACATCCCTGTCTCTGGGTGTATATGGCTTTCTTCAGTGAACAGTTGGAGGAGGTTTGAAACATTTCATTGTTGAAGAGAGCCATGTCCATCAGAATTGATCGTCATATAGTACTGTTGTTGCCGTGTATAATGATCTCCTGGTTCTGCTCATTTCACTCAGCATCAGTTCATGTAAGTCTCTCCAGGCCTCTCTGAAATCATCTTGCTGGTCATTTCTTACAGAACAATAATATTCCATAACATTCATATACCATAATTTATTCAGCCATTCTCCAATTGAAGGGCATCTATTCAATTTCCAGTTTCTAGCCACTACAAAAAGGGCTGCCACAAACATTCTTGCACATGTGGGGCCTTTTCCTTCCTTTATGATTTCTTTGGGATATAAGCCCAATAGGAATGCTGCTGGGTCAAAGGGTATGCACAGTTTGATAACTTTTTGAGCATAGCTCCAAATTGTTCTCCAGAATGGCTGTATCCGTTCACAGCTCCACCAACAATGCATCAGTGTCCCAGCCCTCCCTTTGTGACTCTTTGGAATGCTAGCCCAATTATTCCTGATGGTCAGAAAAGGGGAAGGATCGCTACTGAGGCAGAACAATTGAGGGAAACTGAGTCATTGGAACTGTAGCACAACAGTCTAACATGATGTGTTCTTAGGGATTCATTCTTGGCCATCTGCTATTTAAAATCTTTATTAATGACTTGAATGAAGGCATAGATATCCTTATCAAGTCTGTAGATAGCACTCTGTTGATTAAGATACTTAACATGTTAGATGACTTATTACAATCCAAATTTATCTGCTAGATTTATCTGCTAGATCACTACCTTGATTTTTGGATCACCTAAGTTAAGATGCAATGGGACAAAGGTAAAATCTTAGATAAATTTAAAAAATCAATTTCACAAGATGGGACTGACATGATTAGAGAATAGTGTCTTTGAAAAATATAAGAATAATTTTGGTGAAATGCAAGCTACAAATGTGTCAACTGTATTATGATATCCAAAAAAGATAATGAGATCTAAATTTTCCCTTCTTTGCCCTGATCAGATAACATCTAGCCTACTGTGTTCAGTTCTGTGTACTACATTTTAGGAAGAATACTGCTAACTTGGAGTGAGTCCAAAAGACTTATCCAGGCTGGTGAAGATCCTTGAGTTCATTACACATGAGGATCAGTTGAAGAAATTGTTTAGGCTAGAGGAGAAAAGACTTAGGGAAAGTCTTTTCCCTAAGGGTACACATTAACTGTCTTCAGTTTTTTTGAAGAGCTTTCCTGGGAAGGAGGGATTATATTTGTTCTATTTGATCTTAAAAAAAACATTAAGGGTTGATTTAAGGAAAAAAAAACTTCCTAATAGTTAGAACTATTCAAAAGTGGAATGATCTGTTTGTGAAGGGTGCAGATTCACCAGAGATTTTAAAATATTGTCTAAAAGATGACTTTTTTATATTATATAAGGGATTATTTGTGAGTTATGTCTTGGACTAATTAGTTACTGTTCCTTCCAAGCCCTACTTTCTGTAATTTTGAAAATACAATTTTGAAATGCATTATTGACATTTTTCTCTAGGTAGAGTAAGAATGATGACAAGCTTTCTTGAACATCATCATAAAATTATACTCTTCTGATGTAGTTTGAATGAAGAATGCTACTAGATTCCACTGTCACTGTATGTCAAAGTAGAAAACTGCAGATAAGGCATGAAGCAGACCATTAAACATATAAAGCCTAAGAGATACAAAATAGTATTTCTCATTAAGTTGAAACCCTTCTCAGTAAACTCAGCTGAGGTTTTGGGGAGCTAAGGACTCTTAAGTTAGTAGAAAGAGCTATTTCCTATCAAGGTTGAAGAAACATAGTGAGGAGAAACATGAGGTAGTGAAAAAGACTGGATTAAGAACCACAAAAACTTAGTTTAAACTTCAGGGCTTTGACTTCCTAATTCTGTATCTTTGGGTAAATCACTTTTCTTTTCCTTTCCAGGACTCAGTTTCCTCATCTGACAAATGGGGGGGGATGATATTTATAGTCCCTGCAACTCTAAAATTCTATAATCCGGAAAAGAAATATAAAAGCTGATATTGGAAATACTTCTCCAGGCAGAGCCAAGATGGCGGAGTGCAGACACGACTCTCTGTGAGCTCCTCTGATCTTCTCTCAAACCAACAGTAGATTAAGCCTCTGAATGGTTCTGGAGTCAAAGCTCCCCCAAATACTTGGAGTACAACACATTTCCAGCAAAAGCTACCCTGGAAGAACTTCAGAGCAAGTCTGTTTTAGACAGGCAGGGAATTGGGCAGTTTGCCAAGCTCAGGCAGCAGCATGCAGCTAGGACAGGAGAACGGGTCTGAGACTGAGCGTGGTGGATTCTAAGCACCTGGGAAGTCCCTGGGAGACACTTGGGCCACTTTGCTCTGGTGCTTTGGCATATCTGCCTTTTGTACAAGGTAGATTGAAAACCACTGAGAAGTCGGACCTAGCTCGGCCAGCCCAACACCGGAAGTCAGCCAGCTGAACTGCCCCCGGGCAAATTGAAGGAGCTGCTGGTCTTCTGCTTTAAATAGACTTCAAGCTCTAAAAAATGAGTAAGAAATAAAAAAGAACTCTCACCATAGACAGCTTTTATGGAGAGAATGAAGGGCAGACCTCAGATCCTGAGCTGCCTAAAAGTAAAGCAACTCCAGAGGAAGCCACAAAGGAAAACATGAGTTGGTCCCCATTTCACAATGCTTTCCTGGAAGATTGCATGAAGAATCTCAAAAGAGAGTTAGAAGAAAAATGGGAAAATGAAATGAGATCATTGCAAGAAGGAATGGAAAAAAGCATATAATGCTCTACAAAAAAAATATGAAAAAGACACCGATTCACTGAAAAACAAAATTGGTGAAATTAAAAAAGACACCAAACTCACTGAAAAACAAAAATGGTGAAATGGAAAAAGGAAATACTTCTCCACTAAAAATTTCTTGGATTAACAGAAAGTTCATTTCTACCAGGATTAATTCAGCATCCTGAAAACCACATTTAAATTTTGAAACAAAAAATTCAAACCACTTTAATGACACATTTAAACTCTGAATTAGAGTGTATTGGTGGTTTTGGTATGTCATATGTAAAACTTCACAATCTTATCAAGGGGAAAAAGCTTCTCAGAAAAATTAAATCCAATGTTATGAAGCATCACATCTTCTGTATCTTTCTTGAGTTGTATTTGAATCTCAAAGTCAACATAATAGCTAGTCAGTTCACAAAAACCAAATAGTAACACAACAACATGCACAGATACACACATATTGTACACACACACACACACATGCCCAAGGAACTCATAACTACATAGAATTCTAATTGAAATGTATTCATGCAAAGACTCCTGGACTTTAAAGAGATCCTAGAAGGGTTCTTTATTAGTATGATTGTCAGAAATCTTTGATTTTCACATTTTCAATACATCTTGAGATTCCATGGTGACTTACACTGGATTTGTGACAGTTGCTCCCTTAATGTCATCATCTTTTTGCTTCTATTACTCACAATGTGTGATTTCAGCAATTGGACAGCACACAAGTACAAAAAATAACAGCGAAAAGGGAACACTGCAATTCACAAGATAAAGATACAAAAGAGAGAGGACATCTATGATAGAAAAGAAATCATGTTTACAACTTTAAAAATCTACATTGGCATGCCCATAATATGGGTGATTTTTTAAAAAAAAAAAGGTAAATTGAGTGGCAGGTAGTTGGTGCAGTGCATAGAGCACCAGCCCTAGAGTCAGGATAGACCTGAGTTCAAAATCTGGCCTCAGACACTTAGCTCTTCCTAGCTGTGTGGCTCTGGCCAAGTCACTTAATCCCAATTGCCTCAGCAAAAAAAAAAAATCTAAATTGAGATTTTTAACACAAGGATGCAAAAAAAGGATGGGATTGACAACTGAAATATAATGTTTAAGGGTAAATTTTTTTAAAAAACCTGATTAAAGAGACAATTAGTACTGTATGCTAACAAGATATGCTATGGTTTGGTTGTTCAGCAGTATCATACTCTTTATGACTCTGTGGACCAACTGTCCAAGGGATTTTGTTGCCAACAACTTAATGCTAAGTGATTTGGCCAGGGTCACATAACTAGTCTTATTTGAACTCTAATCTTTCTAATTTCTTATTAACTTCCACCTTACTGCTCCAGAAGATATACTTATGTGTAAATCTATGAACTCAAAGGAAATTAAAGGACATTTGGATTAGGATAAAATGAGAAAGAAGCAAGAATTGTTATTTTGGGAGTGCATTGATGAATGAAATGGGTAATGACTCCTTCATGAATAATAACAAAAATGCTGTTACTTTTATATACCATTTTAAAGTTTACAAAGTGTTTTATTCCTAATATTCCTGTAAGTTAGGTAATATAATTATTTTAGCCCCGTTTTGCTAAATCAACTAAATAACTTGTTCAATTTCACAAAGTAGTAACCTAAGAAAATGGGATTGACTCCAGGTCTTCGGATTATAAATCTAGCATTCTTTGCATCATATCATACTTCCCCTCAAAAAACTCCTCACAAAATACACATATACTACTTTTTATAAACACAAAATAAGGCAAGGAAGACTTCCTAATAGTAGGAAACTCCAATCATTTGTATATCAACCGAAAGTCTAATTCTAATAAAGGACATTTAGCATGTTATTGACTTGTTTTACTGATAACTCAATCTCTCAAAAGGTAGACATGGTGACTAAAACTGTGATTATATTTAATTCCTATCAACAATAGGGAGTATATGGAAATAGAGATGATAAGAAGAAAAGGGAGGGGGAAGAAAAAGACTATGCCATTTAAGAATATGTGATAAACAAAAAGGAAATTATAATTGTAGACATAGTGATGACAGACTCCAATATAGATTCCAAAAGGGTGGTGATTCAAGGTTCAGATAAGTCATGGATTAATAAACATATAATCAACAAACATATACATTTACACATGTGCAATTGTATACTTGTATAAAAAGTGGGTAGGACTGGTTACCAAACAAAAATGAGTTATTCCAGGACTCTTATATCTGGTAGGAGTTTGCTTGAATTATATGCATCCAAAGTCTTCTATAAGACAATATTTTAAAACAAAAGTTTTGATGACTTTTTTTCCTTTGAGGCAGTTGGGGTTATGTTATTTGCCCAGAGTCACACACCCAGGAAGTGTCAAATGTCTGAGATCAAATTTGAACTCAGGCCTTCCTGACTTCAGAGCTGGTGCTTTATTCACTGCGCCACCTAGCTGCCCTGTTTTTTTTTGTTTGTTTTTATTAAAGGTTTTTATTAAAAGCTTTTTATTTACAAAACATATGAGTGATTTTTCTACATTGACCTTTGCAAAAACTTTTTTTTGTTGTTCCAAGCTTTTCCCCTCCTCCCCCCACTCCTCACCCCTAGATGACAGGCAACCTAAAACATGCTAAATATGATAAATTATATGACAAATCCAATATATGTATACATATCTATACAGTTATCTTACTGCACAAGAAACATCAGATCTAGAAAGAGAAAAAAACCAACCTAAGAAGGAAAACAAAATGCATGGAAATATTCACAGAAAGCGTTAAAATGCTGTGTTGTGGTCCGTACTCAGTTCCCACAGGCCTCTCTCTGGATGTATATGACTATCTTCATCGCTGAACAATAGGAACTGGTTTGAATCACATCATTGTCGAAGAGAACCATGTCCATCAAAATTGATCATCGTATAGTCTTGTTGCTGTGTATAATGTTCTCCTGGTTCTGCTGATTTCATTCAGCATCAGTCCATGCAAAGTCTCTCCAGGCCTCTTTGAAATCATCCTGCTGGTCATTTCTTATAGACTAACTGTCCTGTTTTAATGACTTTTTTCCCATTCCATTTATTTGTAGACAAACCCTTCTACACCATTCTCATATTTCCTGGCAAATATTTGTTCGTTATAAAACAAGAAAATCAGTTGAGCAAAAAGACTAAACTTAGTGACCACAACTAATATAATATAAAAATAATTGTATACATAGTCCCTAGTCTTTCATGTATCTGGAATATCATATTAAAAGGGGAAAGTAGATTTCATTATATCTTCTTTATAATCCATCCTATCCACACTTACTCAGAGTTTGCCTTCTTTTTAGTTTTAATTCAATTTATATCATGAAAATTATTATGCATATATTATGCTTTTTATGAGAAAGCATTGTAGCCAACTAGGAAGGTGTCTAGTATCAAATAACAAGTCTCTAAAATTGATATGGTTTCACATGGAGTTCTTTGATGAACCTAGATTTTAAAAGGTTGCTTATGAAGTAAGGACCAAAGGATAAATCCAAAAAAAGTAAGACAGACCTATAAGGATAATTCATATATCCTAGCTCAAGTGGATGCCATTATCTTAAGAAAACTTTCAAATATAGTGACTGATTCATTTTTAGTGATTTTAAAGGAATCTTGGAGAATAGTTGTAAAATATTGGTTTATAAGTAAATGTCACCATTTTCAAATAAAGGAGAGTGAGGTAAGTTCTACAAACTATTGACTCATGAGCTGAATTTATTTTCAGCAAAAGTCTAAAACTTTTTTTGTTTTGTGAATGACAAAGAGAAATCATGATAAATAGGAACCAGTTCTTATTAAATAATAAAAAATATAATAAGAAAATCATACCAGACATATTTTTTACACTTTTCAAAGAATAACTATGCTGTTAGATCAAAGGAGTGAATTAGATTTGAGAAATCAAGGAACAATAAAACGAAACCAAAATAATGAACAACAACAAAAAAGAAAATAATGTGAAATATCTCATTGGAAAAACAACTGACCTGGAAAAAAGATACAGGAGAGATCATTTAAAAGTTATCAGACTACCTGAAAGCCATGATCAAGAAAAGAGTCTACATATCATATTTCAAGAAATTACCAAGGAAAATTGTCCTGATATTCTAGAACCATAAGGCAAAATAGAAATTGAAAGAATCCATTGATCACCAAACTTCCAGGAATATTATAGCCAAATTCCTGAACTTCCAGGTCAAGGAAAAAATTGTAAGCATCCAAAAAGAAACAATTCAGATATGGTGGAGCCACAATCTGGATAACACAAAAACTTGCAGCTTCTAAATGGAGGACTGGAGGACTTGGAATATGATATTCTGGAGAACAAAGGAGCTCTAATTACAGCTAAGAGCCACCTATCAGCAAAGCTTAGTATAATCCTTCAGGGGGAAAATGTATATTCAGTGAAATACAGGACTTTCAAGCATTCTTCTTTTTTTTCTTTTTTTTTTTATTAAAAGCTTTTTATTTACAAAACATATGAGTGATTTTTCTACATTGACCTTTGCAAAAACTTTTTTTCCCCAAGCTTTTCCCCTCCTTCCCCCCACCCCCACCCCTAGGTGACAGGTAATCCAATACATGCTAAATATGATAAATTATATGACAAATCCAATACATGTATATATATCTATACAGTTATCTTACTGCACAAGAAACATCAGATCTAGAAAGAGAAGAAGAAAAAAACAACCTAAGAAGGAAAACAAAATGCATGGAAATATTCACAGAAAGTGTTAAAATGCTGTGTTGTGGTCCGTACTCAGTTCCCACAGGCCTCTCTCTGGATTTATATGACTATCTTCATTGCTGAACAATAGGAACTGGTTTGAATCACATCATTGTCGAAGAGAACCGTGTCCATCAGAATTGATCATCGTATAGTCTTGTTGCTGTGTATAATGTTCTCCTGGTTCTGCTGATTTCACTCAGCATCAGTTCATGCAAGTCTCTCCAGGCCTCTCTAAAATCATCCTGCTGGTTGTTTCTTACAGAACAATAATATTCCATAACATTCATATACCATAATTTATTCATCCATTCTCCAATTGATGGGCATCCCTTCAATTTCCAGTTTCTTGCCACTACAAAAAGGGCTGCCACAAACATTTTTGCACATGTGGGGCCCTTTCCCTCCTTTAAAATCTCTTTGGGATATAGGCCCAGTAGAAACACTGCTGGATCAAATGGTATGCACCATTGATAACTTTTTGAGCATAGTTCCAAATTGCTCTCCAGAATGGTTGGATCCGTTCACAGTTCCACCAACAATGTATCAGTGTCCCAGTTTTCCCACATCCCCTCCAACAGTTATGATTATCATTTCCTGTCATTTTAGCCAATCTGACAGGTGTGTAGTGGTATCTCAGAGTTGTCTTAATTCGCATTTCTCTGATCAATAGTGATTTGGAACACCTTTTCATGTGACCAGAAATAGTTTCAATTTCTTCATCTGAAAATTGTCTGTTCATATCTTTTGACCATTTATCAATTGGAGAATGGCTTGATTTCTTATATATTTGAGTCAATTATCTATATATTTTAGAAATGAGGCCTTTATCAGAATCTTTGGATGTAAAAATATTTTCCCAGTTTACTGCTACCCTTCTAACCTTGTCTGCATTCATTTTGTTTGTACAAAAAGTTTTTAACTTGATATAGTCGAACTTATCTATTTTGTGATTAATGATGACCTCTAGTTCTTCTTTGGTCACAAATTCCTTCCCCCTCCACAGGTCTGAGAGGTAAACCATGCTACATTGTTCTAATTTGTTTATAATATCATTCTTTATGCCTAGATCATGAATCCATTTTGACCTTATCTTGGTATATGGTGTTAGGTGTGGGTCAATGCCTAATTTCTTCCATACTAGTTTCCAATTATCCCAGCACTTTTGGTCAAATAGTGAGTTTTTATCCCAAAAACTGGGGTCTTTGGGTTTATCAAACACTAGATTACTATTGTCATTGAGTATTTTGTCCTGTGAACCTAACCTATTCCACTGATCCACTACTCTATTTCTTATTCAGTACCAAATGGTTTTGGTGACCACTGCTTTATAATATAATTCTAGATCTGGTACAGCTAGGCCACCCTCATTTGCATTTTTTTTCATTAATTCCTTTGAAATTCTTGACCTTTTGTTTTTCCAGATGAATTTTGTTGTTATTTTTTCTAGGTCATTTAAATAATTTCTTGGGAGTTTGATTGGTATAGCACTAAATAAATAGATTAGTCTAGGTAGTATTGCCATCTTTATTATATTCGCTGGATCTATCCAAGAGCACTTGATGTTTTTCCAATTGTTTAGATCTGACTTTATTTGTGTGGAGAGTGTTTTGTAGTTTTGCTCATATAGATCTTGACTTTCCCTTGGCAGATACATTCTCAAATATTTTATACTATCTATAGTTATTTTGAATGGAATTTCTCTTTGTATCTCTTGCTGTTGCATTTTGTTGGTGATGTATAAAAATGCTGATGATTTATGTGGATTTATT
>JAJPUD010004833.1:2096-26924 GCA_023553655.1 Myrmecobius fasciatus | reverse complement strand
TTTTTTCATCATGGCTTTCAGGAAGCCCTATAATCCTTAGATTGTCTCTCCTAGATCTGTTTTCCAGGTCAGTTGTTTTTCCTAGGAGATATTTCATGTTTTTCTCTATCTTTTCATTTTCTTGTTTTTGTTCGACTGATTCTTGAAGTCTTGATGAGTCATTCATTTCTAATTGTTCGATTCTAATTTTTAAATGTCTTATTTTCTTCCGTTACTGTTTTTATTTCCTTTTGCAATTGACCAATTACATTTTTTTGTTCATTGCATTCTTTTTCCATTTTTTCTATTTTATTTTGTAGTGATCTCATTTCGTTTCCCCATGTTTCTTCTAACTCTCTTTTAAGGTCCTTTATGTAATCTTCATAGAAAGCCTTGTGACATGGAGTCCAGTTTGTGTCTCTCTTTGGGGCTTTTTCTGGAGTTGCTTCACCTTTAGAGGCCTCAGGATTTGAAGTCTGTTCTTCCCTCTCTCCATAAAAGTTGTCTATGGTGAGAGCTCTTTTTGGTTTTTTATTCATTTTATTTTTAAATGTATGAGGTCTGTTTAAGGCAAAGATGGGACAGCTGCTTTAATTTGCCCTGGGGCAGTTCTGCTGATTGAGTTATTTCAGGAACTGGGCAGTTCTGTTGATTGAATTATGTCAGGTGCTGGGCAGTTCTGCTTTAGTTCACCCTGGGGCAGTTCTGCTGATTGAATTATTTCAGGTGCTGATCAGTCCTACTGATTGATCGCCCTAGGGTGCTGTGTAATGGCAGCTAGTTCCGATGCTCATCAGGGATTCAGTGGTTCACAATCTACCCCCCCACAAAAGGCAGACCCTCCAAACCACCTGCCCACAATCAGGACAAATTGTTCCAAGAGGCCCGCAGAAGACTCCCAGGTGTGTGAAAAGCACAACACTCCCACTCCTGTTCTGACTCCTGTTCAGACTCCTGTTCCAGCTCCCTGCTCCAGCTCCCTGCCCTGTGCTGCAGTCTGGGTTCAGCAGACCACCTCCCTGCCCAATTAAGACAGACCTGTTTTGAAGTTCTTCCAGAGTATCTTCTTCTAGAATCGTGTTGTCCTCCAGATATTGTGGATTTTTTGCTTCAAAATCAGTCTAGAGGCTTCATATGTTGTTGGTTTGAGGGAAGGTTAGAGGAGGTTACAGAGACTCCTGTCTGATCTCCACCATCTTGGCTCCACCCCCCTCAAGCATTCTTGATGAAAAGAGCAGAGCTGAATGGAAAATTTGATTTTCAATATAAAACTCAAGAGAATAAAAAAAAATCTAACCAAGAAAGGGAATCATATAGTACTTGATAAGCCTTAATCTATTTATATCCCTACATTGGAGAATGATGCTTGTAGCACATATGAACTTTCTCTTTATTATGGTAGCTAGTACAGTTAAAAGGAATATATAAAGACAGAGAGCACAGATGTGAAGTGAATACAAAGGAATAACTAAAAAAATATAATTAAAAGAGAAATGGGAGAAAGGGAAAGGAAAAGGTGGGATGATATAAATTATCTACCACAAAAGAGATAACAAAAAAGCTTTTACAATGGAAAGGAAGAAGGAGAGAGGAGAGAAAGAGAGTAAGTGAAGCTTACTTTCATTAGAATTGGCTCAAAGAGAGAATAACAAACACACTCAATTGGATGTATTAATCTATCTTATTCTGTGGAAAGTAGGAGAGGAAAGAGATATGAAAAGGGAGTGGTGGTGGTGATAGAAGAGAGGGCAGATTGGAGGAGGAGTTAATCAGAAGCAAATACATTTCAGAAAAACAGGGTTAAAAGAAAAACAGAATAAAATAAATGTTGTTAAATACAATTAGCAATTATTGTAAAAATAATTTTGAAGCAAGTTTCTCAGATAAAGGTCTCCTTTCTCAAACATGTAGACAACCAAGTCAAATTTATAAAAAAAAAAGTCATTCCCCACTTGATAAATGATGAAAAAATAGGCACAGTTTTCAGACAAAGTAATCAAGCTATTTATAGTGACATGAAAAAAAATATTCCCACTATTTGTTGGAAATTAAATCAATTAGAACAATTCTGAGGTACTTCCTCCTACATTTAGATTGGCCAATAGGACAAAAAAGAAAAATGACAAATGTTGGAGGGAATGTGGGAAAGGTGATTTGTGTGCCTTGGAGTTGTAAACTGATTTAACTGCTCTGTGGAACAATTTGGAACTGTGCCCAAAGAATTGTAGAACCATGCATGCCTTTTGGCCTAACAATACTACTGCTAGACATGGATCCCCAAAGAGATTTTAAAAAAGAAAAGGAAGCAGAACTATGTGTACAAAAATATTTATAGCAGATCTTTTCTCAGGGCAAAGAATTGCAAATTGAAGGGATACCATCAAATGGGAAATGGCTAAATAGTTTGCGGTATATGATTATGATAGAATATTATTGTGTTGTAGAAAATGATGAGCAGAGTATTCTATTGGGCCTATATCCCAAAGAAATCTTAAAGGAAGGAAAGGGCCCCACATGTGCAAGAATGTTTGTGGCAGCCCTTTTTGTAGTGGCTAGAAACTGGAAACTGAATGGATGCCCATCAATTGGAGAGTGGCTCAATAAATTATGGTATATGAATGTTATGGAATATTATTGTTCTATAAGAAACGACCCATAGGATGATTTCAGAGAGGCCTGGAGAGACTTACATGAACTGATGCTGAGTGAAATGAGCAGAACCAGGAGATCATTATACACGGCAACAATAAGACTATATGATGATCAGTTCTGATGGACATGGCTCTCTGCAACAATGAAATGTTTCAAACCAGTTCCAGTTGTTCACTGAAGAAAGCCATATACACCCAGAGAGAGGGATGTGAAATGTGGACCACAACATAATATTTTCATGCTCTCTAATTGATGTTTGCTTGCATTGGGTTTCCTTTCTCAGATTTTTTTTTCTTGTAGATATGATTTTTCTTGCACAACGAGATAAGTGTGGAAATATGTATACATATATTCGATTTGTCAAGTATTTTAACATAATTAACATGTAGTGGACTTCCTGCCATCTAGGGGAGGGGTGGGGACTAGAGGGGAAAAATTTGTAACAGAAAGGGTCAATGTTGAAGAATTACCGATACAAAAGTTTTGCAAATAAAAAGTTTTAATTAAAAAAAAAAAAGAAAATAATGAACAGGATATTTATAGAAGAACCTGTAGGGACTTCTAAGAGCTTATGCAGGGTGAAGTATACTGTGTACAAGATAACAATGATAATATGGGATGATAAGCTGTGAATGACTTTGCTTTTCTCAGCAATACAATGATACAGAGCAGCTCTGAGGGACTTAATGCTTTGGATACCTAGAAATGGAATTGATTGTATCTAAATGTAGATTAAAACATACTTTAAAATAAACAACTAACCTTACTGTCATAAATTCATGGTGTAATCTCCTACCAATACTGACTTGTATTGATTAAGCAACTCACTTGGCATATCGTTTTGCAGGCCATTCTTTGGCATGGGTTTTCTTAGTTCTTTCATCTATAAATATTTCTGATAGTGACTGTCTCCTTTAATTGTGGAGATCACTGCCCATTGGGCAAACAACATCTAGACTTAGGAGTTTGTGAATCACTTAAGCTTATAAAGTTGCTGCCAAAGTTAGAAGTATTCACCTCACTATCTGCATAAAAATACAATCTCTGATTTCAAACAAATAAATGCCCAAATTTCCATTTGTGAGCAGTAATTGAAACTGTGTATGGAGATTTTGAAGAAGGGATTCCCCATCTTCTTTCAATGGAAGTTCAAAGAAAAGGCTAGTACTAAAGAGAGTTGAAGCAATTGAATAAGCAGGAAACTATCTTTTCTTCTTTACTGACCTAACACCATGCCTGCTTGCCATTTTCATAAAGTGAAGGGGAGGACAAGGACCACCTAGAGTTTGCGATCTCATGCCAAAGTGACAATTCCTTAAGAGGTGGCTTAGGGTAAGCCAGCAAAGTAGTCATGTAAACTTCCCCATAAAGTCCTTTTCACACGTGTTCCCTGGGTTTATATTCCAATTCAACCAAAAAATAAAAGCAGTCCCTGTCCTTAAAAAATTACTATATAATGGAGAAAAACCAAACATAAAAGATGCATAGAGAGTAATGGAAGAGAACTTTAGAGAGGAAGTAAGTAGAAGCTAATAGGAGTAGGAAAGACCTCCTATACAAGGTGCCATTTGAGGTCAATATTAAAGGAAGCCAGAGATGACACAAGATTTCATTACAAGCATAAGGAAGAGCCTGTGCAGTCAATCAACTAGCACTAATTAATCAATTACTATGTGCTATGTGACAAATGCTGAGAATATGTTAAAAAACATCAGAACTTGTCCTCAAGGAGTTTACATCCCAGTGGGAAAAATAAATATACAAACAAGAACATACAAGACAAATACAGAGTAGATGGGAGATAATCTTAGCGAGCATAGCTCTGGCCACAGGAGGTCCTGGAGAAGATGATATTTGAACTGAATTTTAAAGAATGAGTAGATAAGAATGATTTGTTCCAGTGGTCATGAAGGTGGCTGAAGCAGGTGTATGGAGAGTTTAGGGCTTGATCAGACATTAAGGATGCCTTAGTCATCCACTCAATCCGAGGCCATTGCCAATCATCCTGACTTTTTTTTTTTTTGCCGGGGGAATTTGCCTGGAAAACAGGGAGGCTAATTACTTTGCTTAGCTCTGCCTCACTTAAATTGAATTCAGGTACAAGTCAAGGCATTACCCTGTAATGTCATTGGTCCTCTTTGAAATTTAAGAACTAATAATGACATTAAAGAAAAGTAAGAAGTTACAAAATTTGGAAGTTTGAAGGAAGAGCATTCCAGACATGAAGATAAGAAAATGTAAAGGTGCAGAAATAGAAGACAGAAAGTTGTACATGAGGAACAGCAAGGATGACAGAATGGCTAGAATATAGAGTGCATGAAGGTGATGAATGTGTTTATTATATGTATAGTAAGGTGGGCTGTGGGAAAATTTGGGAGCCTTTTAAAGTTCAAACAGAGGAAGTTTATATTTTATCCTAAGGACAATTGGAAACCACTCAATTTATGGAGTCGGGGAGTAACATAGTTAAAACTGTGCTTTATGAATATTACTATGGCAACTATGTAGAGGCTGAAATGGAAAAGGAAGAGACTTGGGGCAAGGAGATCTAATTGGGCTATTTTAATAGTGCAAATGAAAGGTGATAAGATAATGAACTTGGGTAGTAGCTATGTGAATAGAAAGAAGAGGGCAGATGCAAAAATATTACTAAGATATAACCGACAAGATCTGGCAACTTATTGAATGAAGAAGAGTGAAGAATCTAAGATACTTGAGAACCTGAGTGACTAGAAGGATGGTAGTGCTCTTCATAGAGTTAGAAATACACTCTTGACACTGAAAATCAGATATTGAGGAAAATCTTTTAAAGAAGAATCTTAAGGAATCGTTTTAAAGTTTTTGGCCAGAAGTGTTCTCTGCTCCTCTTTGGGAAGAGGGAACCCTGAGCACAGAAGCAGGAGAAGCTTTACACTTTTTAGTTTGGCGCAGTCTCTCCCTTCAGAGACCAGATTGGTCCATTGCCTTCTGGGTTACAATCTGTCTGATACGCCCACTATATATGTTTCCCCCTAAACCTATATAAGCATGTTCCTCTCCCTCATCATATATCCCATGTTCAAAAATGGCGGAAAACTTGTTTAATATTCAATTAGCCTATTAAGCAGATGCAATAGTGATTTAGTCAAGTCAGGTCATTGACCCCAACTAGTTTGGGTTGGATCTGCTATTTATTATTTTAAGTTTGTGGTTTCTTAAAACCACAAGACTCTTTCTGATTGATTTTTTTTTAAATCTACCTGTACCTTCCTAGCTCCCCAATTCCTTGTTTGCTCAAGTCCATTGATCACTTAATTGTTCTGTGGAATCTTAACCTCTCACATTCTGAAAATCTCTTGGTTAATAGTATCCACTTCCTCCAAGCTTGTAACACTCTCTGGAAACCCAGCTTTTCAGTATTTCTCACAAGAGGAATAAGGAAGTTAGGTGGAGTTTGTGGGGAAACATAATGTATTTTGTTCTGGACATGCTGAAAACACATTCCTAAAGCTCAAATTAAAAACTCAAAATCAAATAGATTGGAGATTTTAGATTTTATTAATTCCAATGATTCAGATCACAATGCTTCTATGCTCACCCATAGATTGTGAGATTATCATCCATGCCCTTCCATAAATTCATTACAGAAGGTACATCTAACATTCTGTGCTCCTTTTTGTTTTTTTCTATTATTAGAAAGATATCAGCAAAGGACCTGTGTTGTTTTTATGCGATTCCTTGGCTTGGCCATAGGTCCAACTCAGCTTCATTTTGTTTCTGATCTTTTTTTGAAGTTCCTTAATTTCTACATGTTATAAACTGTTTAAATCTCCCATGTACTTCTTCGTAACTTACATTTATGATTGAATATGTCAAGGGTTCTTAATTGCCCAGTGCAGTCATTTGCAATGAGCTGGCAAGTAAGAAAAAAACAAGATAGACTGAAAATTGTTTTCTGTTGCCTGAGGCTAAAGTGGGTGTGGTGGTTGAATTGTGCCATCAGAAAATGACAGAAACAATTCTCTAGTCATTTTTCTAAGACAAAGTCAATACATTTTTGAGACAGAGAGAGAGAGAGCGCGCTTCATATAAGTGGAATTGAAAGCTTGAGATTGAGTACCTTAGATTCATTCAGTAGGCAGTGATAGAAGTGGGATGAGAAGCAAGTAATAGACAAATCAAAGGTATCATAAAGAAGAAAAAGACTAAATCAAATCAGAATCATACTTATGATTGACAGAGATACTAACTGGCAGTAAGCCTATATACCCTTAAGTAGAAAATCCTTTTTGTGGAAAAATTGCATCTGTCAACCACAGCCACTTAATGGACATTTTTTTTTTAAAGATAAACCTTTTTATATTCATGTTTCTCCATTTCACTTTTTAAAAAAAATTCCTCTATATCAAAGAGTTGTGAGAGGTTCTGGAAAAATATCCCATAATGGGCAAGACTGAACACAATTGGCCCACCTCCCAAAAGGAAGTAATGGATTCAAAACCCCTGCCAAGGAAGAGGAGTCCCTTGTACTGTGTCATCTGGGAAATTGCTAATGGATCTATCTCTCTCTCCTGTCCCAACACATCCCCCTAGTGGGAGAGAATCTGTGCTGGGTCCTGGCCTGGGAACAGGGAAAAAGGGGGAATTAGTTGCTATCAGATGACAGAATCTGCATTGTAAGATTGCTATTAATAAGTCAGGTCAGGATATGTTTAGAAATTGCATTTTTTAAAAAAAAATATGGCTTTTTTACCTTTTGGTATAATAGCTACTACTTCCACTAAAAACAATGGACATTTTAAAAAACTGAACTGCTGAAGAGAATAACTATAGCAGAGTGTCAATGTTCAGGAGACCTAAAGGAACATGTTACTTTCCCACTAAGACTGGCACTTGCTAAGTGACCTTGGGCAGGTCAATTAACCTCTGATACACTACATTTATAAGGTAAGGGAATTGGATATGAAGATTTTTAAAGTCTATTATTAAAAATACTTATATATACATGAGAGGCATCAAGTTGTGGTAGATAGAGAGTTAGGGAAGACCAGATTTCAGATCCTATCTCTGATACACACTGAGTATGGAAATAGAAGTGAATTGCTTAACCCTTCAGTGTTCATCTAGAACACAAAGTCCACTGGCCATGTCAGGAGCAACATTCCCCAGTACAGCTGAAACAAATGAAAATGTAATTGGGAGATATTTAATGAAATAAGTAAAAATTGCAATAAAACATAGATAATACTGCATTTTTAAATCATGTTGAAATACAACACCAAGAATCCTTATGTATGGTTTAGTAGCCCTTTAAGATTATAAATTGTCTAGCAAGTACTAATATGCTATAGTGAGGGAATTCCCTTTACTGACAGCTTCTTATACCAATGAAAATCAAAAATGAAAATCAATAGCTCCTCCACTGGTATAGCCTTTCCTACTTTTCAAAGGGCTTTTACATATATTTTACATATTTATTATACATACATACATATATACTTATTAGAGTAGTAGAAATCAGAATGACAAATGAAATAAATTTTTAAGGCAAATGGTGTATTTTTTTATCTTTTTTTAAATTAAAGCTTTTTATTTTCAAAACATATGCATGGATAACTTCTTAACATTAACCCTTGCAAAACCTTGTGTTCCAATTTTCCCTCCCGTAGATGGCAAGTAATCCAATATGGTGGAAATATATGCTAAATCCAATATATGCATACATATTTATACAATTATCTTGCTGCGCAAGAAAAATCAAATGAAACAGGAAAAAATTGAGAAAGAAGTAAAATGTAAGCAAACAACAACAAAAAGAGTGAAAATGCTATGTTGTGAACCACACAATTCCTACACTCCTTTCTCTGGGTGTAAATGGTTCTCTTCATCACAAGATTACTGGAACTGATCTGAATCCTCTCATTGTTGAAGAGAGCAAATGTATTTTTACAGGGACTGTTGAGGTCCTTTGCTTTTAAATTATTTAAATTATTATTCAATCAAAACCACAGTATGAGTTTCAGAGTTAATATGATTCTGAAGCATGGGAGACCATGATAAAGTCTAAGAGAGAAGCCAAGTGTAGGAGAGTACAAGTTCAATAGTTGAGAGATTTCAGTTCTGGTTATGGCTCATGCCCCTCTAGTAATATTACTAAATGATACTGCTACTACTATATGATTATGTGTAACTCACTTCTGTGTTTCAGTCATCTTATCTGTGAAATGGGTATAGTAATACCTCCCTCACATTGTCACAGGTTTAGTAGATAACTACTATTCTCTTTTAACACCCTTATATTATATAATTGATAATTATTTCTATTGTCAATACTAATTTGATGATTAGTCTGCATACAATGTAATAACTGTTTTTATGCATTAGTTTAAAGAATAGTTCTTACTTGGAAGATTGCTCAATCAAAATCCTTTCTATTCTCGCAGGATTTGATATATTAAGCCTTACATTTCCCTCAATGGCAATATGAGCTCTGAAATAAATATATGTTTTCCTTGGTTTATTATCATTTTGGAAACTTACTCTTTAAATACTTGTAGTTAAAAAATGAAAAGTTAAATCTACATTTGACTTATTTCCTTTCCATAATCATTCTTTTATCTCTTTTCAGTTCTTAATTTCTGATCAGGAGGCATAGTCCAAATACCACATGTGCATTAGACAGCTGTTCCAGTGAGTGATTTGATGGGTGTTATAAAGCCCTGAACTGCTACAAAACAACAGTCTCTTTCTGACTTACTATGATACCTGAAATTCTCAATATTAGAGTTATCTACTGAGGTTAACTGAGATACCAGGAGCCTCTTTTCTCTTAAGAGTGGAAGGGAGCAAGGTGTCTATTGATATCTCATTAAGACATAAGCTTTGAGATTTTGGGCAAATCCTTTCCCTCTTGGGGACTCAGGGTCCAGACTTGTCTTGAGTCGTTTGATCCAGATGATCTCTTAGATTCCTTTAGCTTTCAAATTTTTGATTTTACATCAAGTGGTCTGTCATTTTGTCTCACTGAAAAACAATGAGACCTACTACCAGTTAACTACAGTATCTTTCTTTCAAAATGCTGAATTATGTCATTTTAGCAACAACAGATGGATTTGACAATGGACATGTTGATTATCTGTCATCCTGATGTTTTGTTGTAATTGTAGTTCTGTTTTGCCTTATGTACTTTAAAAGCAACGAAAGGTCTTTAATTTAATTTAATTTAATTTATTATACTTTCCCCCAGTTATTCAGTCAGAATACTGTGGAACTCTGTCATCTGGTCAACAATCAGTATAGCTGTCTAAAGAAACCATCTGTCATTACAACTTAAAGCAGGCAGTCTCAATCCTCCTTAAGATGATTTTAGATTTGTTGAAATCCTCTTGGGATCCTATTGACCTCTTTTTAGGTCTCTTATTCAGAAAAAAAGAATCATTTCTCATATACTCTTATCTTGCTATACATAGCTCCAATTTCATTCGAGTGTTATCTTTCTTTGTTTTCTAAAACCTAGAACTCTAACTGATGCCAGAGGGGATAATGGAAGGAAGGAATAAGCAAAACAGAATTAACAATTTAGGTTAATTTTGGCTGTGATTTTCAGTTCTCAGTGATGAAGTGTAAATAGTTGAATTTCAATATTAGTTCCCAGAAAAAGGCTATGAATCTGTACTGAGTTAATTAGCGAAGTCTCTGGATCTATTTTCTTGACGCTCTGAGATCTTTTAGGAGGTATATTAAGCTGGAAGCTACAGAAAGAATATGAGTTTGTATCTGAGTCAAAATAGAGAGAGTAATAATTCTTTCTAGGATGGTCTGACTTCATGCCAATCTCCTCCACCTCCAAGCATCCAGGTAAACTTGTCTACTTACTGTTTCCCATGCTCTATATTGTATCTCCTAAATCTGAGCTTTTGATTTCTGAAAATACACCATTAATGACATGGGTTAGAATGCTTTCTCTTATTAACCATATGACCTTGTTCAAGCCACTTACTTTTACTGTTTCTTCATCTGTAAATTTAGATCCTTTTTTAAAAAAATGTGATTGATCCCTAAAAGCTAGTTTTGATAAAGGGAGAAAGGAGTGAGAGCAAAGGAAAGCTCTAAGACAAACTATATTACTTTAGTTAATGTTCTGAATTTGGATTAAATCCAAGGTGGTGTCATATAGAATCATAATTTTATCTTCTCTGTCCTGTTCCAAGTTGTTTTTTTCTTGAGAATAAATAAACCAAAGGAAATAAAACTAATAGGATAAAAGTGTGATTTCCTTAAAACCAAGGAAACTTAAAAGTATGAAATGTCAGAGGTACAGGAAACAGAGGAGAGATTTACATGGTTAAATAAAATTTACATTTCTATTTTCTCATCACTGCTAATGTAAAAAAACAAACAAACAACTCAGTAAAGGTTTGTGAAGAAAAATCTATTCCAATTCTTCCCTTATAGACTTCCCTATAAAATATAAACTAATGGCATAATGTAGAGGAAGTATTTCATGGAAGAGAGAAAAATCTCAAGACACAGCAAAGGAGCCAAAGCTGTGCTATCTCACTAAATATTGGATAAGCTAGTTGTCCAAAAAAAAAATCCTTTACAAAAGATAAATCATTCCCAAGGTTATAGAAAGAAATAATTGCAAAATATTAGGTTGGTCTGGAAAGTAAAACACACTACCAATTCTTATTTCTGGGTATAATGAATACAGTAAAATTCCATTTTTATGGAATGGGTTGGGTCATTGCATTAAATTAGTTTTCTGGAAAGAACAAGAAACTGAGAATTCACTCCAGAATTCCATAGAAAAAAGATTGTTATGCTAAAATAATGATTAGAGATAAACCATGCCAGTCTTTTACTTCCTTTACTTTAATAATGAATTAGGATACACCAAGTCAATTTAAAGATACATAAAAGACTCATCAACCATATTCAAACCTTTATGAGTTAGCTACTTGAATCTTGTAAAAATGAAATTGCCATTTAAATGGCATGTTATAAAAATGGAACTTTTATTGTATTTTAGCTTTTTTGAGTCAACTGCCCCCCACCCCAAAATCTTTTAGCAGGTAATGAACACTAGTTTATAGTCACCAAGTTTACACAGTTTGTTGCTTATTTAAATAAAAGAATCACAAGGTCATTGTCAAATAGTTTCCAACTTGATGTTCTGTAACATTGTTCAGATAAGCAGTCAAACATCCCAAAGAAATTGAAAGAAGAGATCATATTTGTGAATGAATGTCTGAACAAATATTGAGTTACTATTGTCTGATTATTAACATATTCATGAATATTTATTGAAACATGATTTAAAGTCATGAGTAACACTAGATATGGCCGAACCAATCAATAGATTAATAAACAAGCATTCATTAAGCAACTACTATATACACTATGCTAAGCACATAAGGATATAATGAAAGGTAAAAATAGACATCCTTAAGAATGTCATCATACATATAGATATAATCTAGATAAATACATAGTAGATGGAAATTATCTCAATGGGGAAGACACAAGCATTTAGAGGACCTAAAAAGGCATTCTGCTAAAAGTTAAAGTTCTGAGAGAAGATATTAAGATATTGATGGGAGATGGGAGAGCAGTCTAGGGAAGAGGGAAAAACAATTCAAAGACATGGATATTGTAAATGTTGGATTCAAGTAAATGGATATTGAATGTTGGATTCAAGGAATAGCAAATACACTGGGTGACTAGATTGTACAGTATGTGGAGGGGAGTAGAACACAAAAGGCCTAGGTTGTAAAGAATAGGATTTAACAGGATTTCTTATTTTATCAAGGAGGCAATAGGGAATAATTGGAATTTGTGGAATAGAAGATAACATAAGTAGACCTATAGACTAGAAAAATCACGTTGGCAGTTGAAAGATGAATGGATTGGAATGAGAAGAGACTTAAGGTTTGAAGCTTAACCAGAAGACTGTTGCATTAGTCCAGAAGAGACACAATAGCTATATGAGAGGAGAGGAATATGTACATATAAGTCCTTTGTTCTCATTGTTCTCAAAGAGAAACAAAATGACATTATTATGTTAGAGTCAAGTTGCATTATATCCTAGGACTGACCATAATAATCCAAGCTTGGAATGCTCTGCCACAGGCTGGGCACAAATAGTCCGTGTGAACACTTGGGGTAGACTCTAAATGTGTGTGTCTTGTGTTTCTTTTGAGGTACTTCAATTCTGTTTTGCTCATAGAGCACAGTTGCTTTTCTGATGAGGGACGCCATGCTGGGCAGTCCTATACCAGTGTCTCCAATGTCACACAATCAATTCCAAAGTTCTTTAAAGAAACCCTGAGAGTGCCCTTGTATTGCTTTTTTCTGACTCACCACATAAGCCCTTGCCCTTGTGTGTGAGTTCTTTATAAAACAGTCTTTCTGGCAAGCATACATTTGACATTTGAACAACATGGCCAGTTCCATCAGATTCCTGAGAAAGGATTTGAGTTTGAGAAAGGATATTGGTACCTAGTATCTTCACCTGTCAGGATATTTCTGAGGCAATTCAAGTGTAAGTGATTCAGTTTCCTGGTATGGCGCTGGTGTACTGTTCAGGTTTCACAAGCACACGGCAATGAGGTCAGCACAGCAGCCCTGTAGATTTTCATTTTGGTAGTGAATCTAATACTTCTTCTCTCACACACTTTCATTTAGAATCTCCCAAACCTGAGCTAGCACTGGCATGCCTGTGGCAGCCTCATTATCAATGTGTACATCCCTGGAAAGTGTGCTGCCAAAGTGTGTGAACCTATCCACAGTATTCAAAATTTCTCCATTTGCTGGAACCAATGTTTTCACATATGGATGGTGTGGTGCTGGCCAATGGAGTATCTAAATTTTCTTGGTGTTAATTGTTAGACCAAAATGAGCACAAGCAGTAGAGAATCAATCTATACCTTGCTGTATTTAAGTTTCAGTGACTACATTGAGTACATAATCATCTGCAAAGAAACAAACAAAAAAACACATGCACTAACACTTTCTCCACTTTAGTCTTTGCCTTTTTAAGTTGAAGAATTTACCATTGGGTAGTAGCTGAACTTAATGCCTTGAAATTTGTCCTCATGGAAAGGTTTTGACAGCATGCCTGAAAACATCATGTTCAAAAGCATAGGAGTAAACACACAGCCTTGTTTCACTCCATCGATGACTGGGAAAGCACAAGGACATTGCTCATTATTTAGAACATGAGCAAGCATGTCACTGTGAAACTGACATATAATCTTCTTGAATGAAATTTTCTGGGCAATCAAATTTTGGCATAATTTTCCATAAGTCCTTGTGACTGATAGTATCAAAAGTCTTGGCCAATCTGCAAATGTGTACAGACCTCTGTTCTGCTCCTGGCATTTCTCCTGGACTTGTCAGACAGCAAACATTATATCAACCATTCCTCTGCCCTTTCTGAAGCCACACTGACTCTCAGGTAGATGAGCGTCTTCTAGATGAAGAATTAGTCTATTAAGGAGGACTCTGACAAGGAACTCATCATCAATGACTAAGAAAGAGACCTTCTGTGATGATCTCAGGACAATCAATTCTCTTTATCTTTTTAGATTTGGGCAATGGAAGCATATTTTAACTTCTGGAGGATAACAACCTCTTGCTATGTAACCCAATGAATATCAGTCACTTTTCTGTATGAACAATGGATCCCTTACCTTGTAAATCTCAGCCAGAATAGAATCAAAATCAGGTGCTTCACTACACCAAAGTAGCCTAATGTCATTCAAAACCTCTTCTCCAGTTGGAACATCAGCTAGGGAGGGATTGACTTCAGCCTGAAATAAATGGTGCGCATTGATTAATGATTTTTTGTTGAGTTCAGTTCATCTCTAGGATAATGTCCTTATCACTAATCAATGTGGCTCCATCAATAGTTGAATAGTTGAGATGCATTATAGGTCTGAACAGTCAGGACCCCAGTCCTCATTGAACTGAAGCACCAGAATTGGAGAACAAGGCAGGGACTCAGAGTTAGAAAGGGAGGGCTTGAACACAAGGAAATCTGGAAAGAGTCCAATAAGTAGAAGCTGGGCCACAAGGTCTGAGTGTGACAGCTAGCAAGGTTTATTTAAGCTCTCGTATTGAAATATTCCATACATTTCGTGATGTCAAGGTTTAACTCTGAGTTTGAGAAAGTCTGAACCTAGCGACTAAGTGGTTATGATTATAAAGGTTAGAAGGATATAGAGTCAGAGAACCAAGTAGGTCATTGCACTGAGGACTACAGAAAAAGTATTATTCACTATCTACAACCTCAAGGGTTTTCTCATGGTGAATCATTCATTGAGTGGCTTATTGGAATGCTTTAAAATGCTGAGGCACATGACTGACATTCTGCCCCTTCTGCTGATAAGAGGGAGTGGCCATAACAATCTGAACAGGTTTTGAAGTCTACTAGTCAACTGAGATTAAATAGTATTCTTTCCCAGCCAACACAGTCTGTAGAGCTGTGATTAAATTATTAAAGAATTTCAGGTTTCAAGATTGCCTAATTCTGAAGTTTATTACCAAATGGGGGACACCACATTTCCCGTCTTAATGAATAGTGTTGACTTCCCACCAAACTTAGGGAAGTAAGAATTTCTTCTATTTTATTTTCACTAACAGAGCACCCAAATGATACAGTGGATAGAGTGCCAGGTCTGGAATCAGGAATGTTCATCTTCCTGAGTTGAAAGATGGTCTAGCCATGTGACCATGGAAAAGTCATTTAATCCTGTTTGCCTCAGTTTCCTCATCTGTAATATGAACAGGAGGAGGAAATGGCAAACCATTGCAGTATCTTGCTATGAAAACACAAAATGGGATCATGAAGAATCAGACACAACTGAAAAACAATGGAAATTTTCATCTAGCTTGTAAAGTTTTATTCTTTCTAGGTTCTTTCTTTCTTCCCTTCTCTTTCCCCTCCCTCCCTCCCTCCCTCTTTCCTTCCTTCCTTCCCTTTCTTTCTTTCTCTTTCTTTCTTTTTTTCTTTCTTTCTTTCTTTCTTTCTTCCTTCCTTCCCTTTCTTTCTTTCTCTTTCTTTCTTTCTTTCTTTCTTTCTTTCTTTCTTTCTTTCTTTCTTTCTTTCTTTCTTTCTTTCTTTCTTTCTTTCTTTCCCTGAAAGAACCTATGATCTTCAAATGTAGTCTTTTGAAATCAAGCACTATTTCCAGGTTGTGCTTATACATCAAATTAGTACAGTAGCTCCAGGAAAAGTCCTAGTTTGATGCTACTCCATGTTGTAAAGATGACACTAAACTTTCAAGGACTATGCCAGCAAGAACATAAGACTCTTACAGGTTCCACCAAGCTTATATGGGGAGATTTGATTTAGTAAGAAATCTCTTAGGTATTCCCTTTCTTCATGTAGTCAGAATCACTTCCCCCAATTACTCTCTTTAGTCAAAAAACATGGACGTGACTTTTCTCTATTAATGTCTATAAAAAAAGAAGGTCAATGAGAAGGAAAATAGTGGTGTGTAGTCAATTGTCTCTGAGGGAAATTGTCTCTAGTTTACCAAATCTTATTTGCAGGCTTCATCCTTAGCATGTATATTTCCTTGGCAGAGAGAGCAAAAAGTACTACATTGGAAAGGTTTCAGGTGCAGATCCAGTGATTCACTGTACATCTCCTGTTTGTGGACCACTAACTAAATCTGAAGATGCTCTTGACTAAGTTGGTGAATAATGAAATGGTTTTTGACCAAGGCAACTAGAAAACACCATAGGCCAAGATATAAAAGGATTGTTATTGGAGGGAGTACTCATATGGAAGAAATGACAGATGTTTGAAGTTTTGAAGTACAAGTATACAAAAGTATACATCTATAACCTCTATCAGATTGCCTCCCATCTTCAAGAGGTTGGAGAGTAAGGAGGAAGGGAAATCAAAATCTTATAAAAGTAAATATTGAAAACTACTTTTACAATTGGAAAAATTAAAGTATTATTAAGTGGGGAAAAAGACAAATGTATCTATCTATCTATTCATAGTACAGAAATATAATACAAATAGCTTCCTTGTGTTCGTCTGATTTGGGCATCACTGCTGCCATCTGGTGGCTTAATCTTCAATTGCACCTACATCTGATTAACAAAAATTTACTAGATATCCATTGCATAAAGCATTCACGACCTTCACCATACGGTGTAACTGAGGTTGTTCTAATTTGCTATGATCTTTAAGGTGGCTTTGAAGGAATTTGACCTAAAAATATATGATTAAATAAATGATGGATTTTGAGGGTTACCAATAAGGTACCCCATATGCAAATATCTTTCCCTACTTGGTCAGATTGTTTAAGATTCCACCATTAGAGATTCATTCCTTTGGAAATTAATACTTTGCAATTTTCAAGAATCTTCTTTAATCATTTAATTGAGTGAGTACCTGAGTTCAAATTTAGCCCTAGACACTTAATACTTCCTAGCTGTGTGACCCTGGACAAGTCAGTTAACTCCAATTGCCTCAGCAAAAAAAAAAAAAAAAAAAAAAAAAAAAAAATTGTATGTAGGGAGTTCAGATATGAAAAGGTAATATCTAAGAGTAGGTTAAATTTATAGACCAGAAGATTTAAAATAGAAGAACAATGAGCTATAGGTCAGAGTTATAGACTACCTAAGAAGAGTCTATAAAATATGTATTTGCTGGAAATCTTGTGAAACAATTCAAATTGACTTAAAAATGGAAAGGGAGCAGTAGAGGTAAAACAGGTCAAGCTGGATGTGATAGAATAGGAAATAAAATTTAAAAGAATAACTGAACAGAGGATTAGTAATTGATGGGGTGGAATATCCAAAAAAAGAATCAAACTTTTGGGAGTGGGGAAGTTTTTAAGTATTTGTAGATCAGTCAAGAGGAAAAAAAGGAAAATAAAAACCTAAACATTTATTTAGTGTCTGTTATTTATCAAGCTTTACAAATATTATTTCAGTTGTTCATCACAATAGCCATATAAAATTCCCATTTTGCAACTGAGGAAACTGAGGCAAACATCCTCAGTTTATAATATATTATATAACTTTTCCAATGTCACAGAATCAGTGTTTGAGGCTGGATTTGAACTTGTCTTCCTGTGCTTTATCTATTGAGCCACTTAACTGACTCCATGACATGAAAGAAAGATTAGTATTATTCCATTTGATGCCAGAGGCTGAATTTGGGTAAAAGGATGGAAATTGCAGAGAAGGAGAATAAGATTTTATATAAAGAAAAGTTTACTGTTAATTGTACAAAAATGGATCAACACTTATTGGCAAAGCTGTAGAGAGGAATATGGGTTGAACTAGTGGCTAAATGGGGTTCCTTCCAACTTTGAGAGTCACAAACAAGAATTGCATGGGAAGAAAGGAGGTGGTTAGATTACAATCTGCACCAATGGAGGGAATATCCATATTATCAAGATCAACACTTTGAAGTAGTGAAGGTTTATGAATTATTACATCTAAAACTTTCTTTCTTTCTTTCTTTCTTTCTTTCTTTCTTTCTTTCTTTCTTTTTTTTTGCTTAGGCAATTGGGATTTAGTGACTTGCCCAGGGTCACACAGCTAGGGAATGTTAAGTGTCTGAGACCAGATTTGAACTCAGGTCTTCCTGACTTCAGGGCTGGTGCTCTATCCACTGTGCCACCTAGCTGCCCTAAAACTTTATTTCTATTTATGTAATAAGAAGCTTTTTACGTAAAATAATTTCATGCTTCAATGAACTAGGCGGGGAGGGTGAAAATACTTGGGGGATTTATTTCCTAGCTTCCCTAAAATCATAGTATACAGGCCTCTATGTCAACTGTGAACAAATTTATATATGTTAAAAGATGTAGAATTCTGCTGGGAAAGCTGGGAGAAGAAGGTCCTAGTGGAGCATGAAAGAAACTTTCTTATTGGAGTATAAATCCCAATTCTGCCACTTGTGATCTTAATGAAGTCACTTAGGAAATCTAGGCTTCTGCTTTCTCATCTGTAAAATGAAGGACTTAAACTAGATAATCTTTGGGGTCCTTGCAGCTCTAAATCTAAGATTCTATGAATGGGTCCAAGAATAATTGTTATAAGCATATATAAAACCCAATGTTGCAACAGAGAAGCTGAAGGACAATGAATATAAACTTCTCTGACTTCATAATCTCTTCCAACAATTTTTCCTTCTTTCATGTCATATTGATGAACTAGGGCAAGCTTGAACAGTTCCATCTCTAATTTAACTGGTGTCCAATTTCACTGGGTCATTCTCTAATGGATAATTATGAGACTGCATGACATATTTAGTCAAGATTTCTCTTTGACAAAAAACAGGCATTAGGAGTTCAAGGGGTGGAGCCAAGATGACAGAGTAAAGCCAGGAAGCTGTTTGAGCTCTTCTAGTTTCCCTCAAAAACCACAGGAAACCAATCCTCTGAACAGAATCTGATGGAATGAAACCACTCTTCAGCTCAAGATAGACTGAAAAAACTTCAAAAAAGGTCCATCTCATTGGGCTAAAAAGGGTGTTCAGTCCAAATCAGATAGACTCTGGGAAAGCCAGTAAGAGGGTCTTAATTACAGTAAATTAGCAACTAAGACCCTCAGTCCTGGCTCAGTTGAGGAGCAAATCAGTGGGGAAAGCTTCCAGTTCCAGCTCAAAAGGCAAATTCTGGGAAACCAGGCTGTTTGCTGAAAAGAACAGGCAAAGCTACCCCCTCCAAACATAAGGGACCTCTGTGCTCAAAGCCAAGGCTCAGAGCTCCACAGGAAGTTTAGGACAACTGCACTTTTACCCCAGGAGTAGAGCTCCACCTTCACAAAAAAAAAAAAAAAAAGAGGAAATACCAAAAGAAAAGAAAAGAAAATTAGCAAGAAACAAAAAATAACCTTGACTGTAGAAAGATACTGTGGTGACAGGAAGACCAAAACACAAATTCAGGAGATGACAGAATGTCCACAGAAGAAATCTCAAAGAGTGAGATAAGTTAGTCTCAAGCCCAAATTCTTGATGTGCTCATAAAAGACTTCAAAAGGCAAATGAGAGAGGTAGAAGAAAAAATGAGAAAAGAAATGAGAAATATGCATGAGAGAATCAACAGTTTGGAAAAAGAAGGAAAAAAATTGTCTAAAGAAAACAACTCCTTAAAAAATAGTATAAACCAAATGGAAAAAAGAGATACAAAAGATAATTGAAGAAAATCACACATTAAGAACTAGGACAGGAAGTATTTTAACATAATTAACATGTAGTGGATTTCCTGCCATCTAGGGGAGGGGTGGGGACTAGGGGGGAAAAATTTGTAACAGAAAGCTTTGTAAGGGTCAATGCTGAAGAATTACCCATACATATGTTTTGCAAATAAAAAGCTTTAATAAAAAAAAAAAAAGATAGAAAAGCCTGGAAAGATTTGTATGAACTGATGCTGAGTGAAGCAAGCAGAACCAGGAAAACACTGTACACAGAAACAAGATTGTGTGATCATCAACTATGATAGATTTGGTTATTTTTAGCAATTTAGTGATCCAAAGCAATTTCAAAAAACATTGTATGGAAAACTCCATCTGCATCCAGGGAGAGACTGAATGTGAATCAATGCTTATTATTTTCACTTTTTTTCTGTTGTTTTTTCTCATGTGTTTTTCCCTTTTGCTATGATTTTTCTCTCTCAACATGACTGATATGGAAATATGCAAAAATGGATGTATATGAATAATCTAAAATAAACAAGGAAAAGAAAAAAAAAAAACTTGGACAGGGCAAATGGAAACTAATGACTTTGTGAGACAGTAAGAATCAATCAAACTAACTAAAAAGAATGAAAAAAATGGAAGAAAATGTGAAATACCTTGTTGGCAAAACAACTGATCTGGAAAATAGATCCAGAAGAAATTATTTAAAAATTATTGGCCTTCCTGAAGGTCATGACCAAAAAAAGAGCCTGGATAGCATTCTACAAGAGGTCATTAAGGAAAACTGCCCTTATGGTCTAGAAACAGAGGGACAAATACTCATTGAAAGAATCCATTGATTACTTCTGGAAAGAGATCCCACAAGGAAAACCCCAAAGAACATTGGGTTTTTTTTTTCTGAGGCATTTGGGGTTAAGTGACTTGCCCAGGGTCACACAGCCAGGAAGTGTTAAGTGTCTGAGGCCAGATTTGAACTTAGGTCCTCCTGTCTTCAGGGCTGCTGCTCTATCCACTCCAAAGAACATTGTTGCAAAACTTCAAAACTATAATCTCAAAGAAAAAAATATTGCAAGCTGCCAGACAAAAGCAATTCAAATATCAAGGAGCAACAGTCAGAATTACCCAGTATCTGGCAGCTTCTATAATAAAGGATTGGAGGGCCTGGAATACCATATTCCAGAAGGCAAAGGACTGGGGTTACAGCCAAGAATTAATTACCCAGTGAGACTCAGCATCATATTTCAGGAAAGAAGATAAATCTTCAATGAAGTAAGAGACTTTCAATCATTTCTATTGAAAAAACCATGATTAAACAGGAAATTTAATCTAAAAACACAGGACTCAAGAGAACCATGGAAAGGCAAACAGGGGGGAATACATATATATATAAAGGTTAAACTGTTTACATTCCTAAATAGGAAAGCAATATGTATAATTCCTGCAAACTGTATTTGACACTGGGGCAGACAAAAGGGGCATCACTGAGGATTGTGATTGGTCCTTGTGATGACTTCAAAGAAAAAGACATTATGGGGTGAGAAACAGTCTGTACTGGAAAAAGAGGAAAGGAGAGGTATAATGGGATAACTAGTTCACATGAAGAGGTACAAAAGACCTTTTACAATGAAGGTAAAGAAGAAAGAGGGATGAGCATTGTCTGAAGTTTGATCTCATCAATTTTGGCTTTAAGAAGGAATAGCTTAATCATTCAGTTGGGTACATTGTAAAGAATTAGGAGGAGAAAGAGGAAAAGAAAAGGAAGGGACAGGATAGGAAGGAAGAGAGAAACACTAGGGGAAAAGGTAAGAGAAGGGAGCAAGGATTGATTGATAGAAGATGAGGTAGTGAGTGAAGTGGGTTTAAAAAACACTAATAAGAGAAAGGGGAAGGGGTGATAGGAGATAAGGTAGGGAGTATGGTGGGTTAAAAAAAAACAAACTTGGAACTAAGGACAGGATGAAAAGAAAGAACAAAAGTATATCTCAGGGAGAAAATAGGATGGAAGGAAAACAGAACTGGTATTCATAACTGTTAATGTGAATGGGATGAACTCTCCCATAAAATGGAAGCAAATAACAGAGTGGATTAAAAAAAATAGAATTCTATAATTTGTTATTTATAAGAAACACATTTGACACAGAGACACATACAGAGTAAAGGTAAAAGGCTGGACCAGAATTTATTATGCTTCTGTGGAAGTAAAAAAAGCAAGGGTAGCAATTCTGATCACAGATAAAGCAAAAATAAAAGTAGATCTTATTAAAAGAGATAAGGAGGAAAACTACATCTTGATAAAGGGAACCATAAATAATAAAGTAGTAACAATACTAAATGTGTATGCATCAAGTGGTAGAGCAGGCAAACTCCTAGAGAAGATTTTAAGCCAGTTACAGGAAGAAATAGAGCAAAACTATTTTAGTGGGGACCTCAACCTTCCTTTCTTAGAATCAGAAAAATCTAACCACAAAATAAACAAGAAAGAAACTAGGGAGGTTAAATAGGCTTCTAGAAAACCTAGATATGATAGACCTCTGGAGAAAATTGAATAGGAAGGGAAAGGAATGTACCTTTTTTTCCCCCACAATACATAGCACCTACACAAAAATTGACCATGTATGAGGGAATTAAAACCCCTCACAATTAAATGCAAAAAAAGCAGAAATAGTAAATGTTTCCTTTTCAGATCATAGTGCAATAAAAATTATATTCAATAAAAGCTCAGGGAAAGATAGACTAAAAACCAATTGGAAATTACATAATCTAAATCTAAAGAATGAGTGGGTCAAACAATAAATCACTGAAACAATCCACAATTTCATCAAGAAAATGACAATAATGAGAGAACATACAAAAACCTATGGAATGCAGCTAAAGCAGTTCTTAGGGGAAATTCTTATATCTCTAAATAGCTACATAAATAAAATAGAGAAAGATGAGATCAATGAATTAGGCATGCAACTAAAAAAGTTTTAAATAGAACAAATTAAAAACCTTCAAAAACCAAATTAGAAATTTTGGAACTCAAAGGAGAGATTAATAAAATAGAAACTAAGAAAGCCATTGAACTAATAAACAAAATTAAGAGTTGGCTTTATGAAAAAACTAACAAAATAGATAAACCTTTGTTTAATTTGGTCAGAAAAAGGAAAGAAAACACCAGCATCAAAAATGAAAGAGGGGAACTTACCACCAATGGAAAAAAAATTAAAGAAATAATTAGGAAATATTTTGCCCAACTCTATTCAGCAAATCTGACAATCTAACCTAAATAGATGAATATTTATAAAAATATAAACTGCCCAGGTTAACAGAAGAGGAAATCAAATACTTTAATAGTCCCATTTTAGAAAAAGAATTTGAACAACTCATCAATTAACTCCATTAAAAAAAATCTCCAGGACCAGATGAATTCACAAATGAATTCTACCAAACACTTATAGAACAATTAATTCCAGTACTATGTAAATTATTTGGAAAAATAGGGAAAGAAGGAGTGCTGCCAAATTCCTTCTATGATACAAATATGGTACTGATACCTAAAACAGAAAAGACCAAAACAAAGAAAGAAAATTATAGACCAATCTCTCTAATGAATACTGATACAAAAATTTTAAATAAAACATTAGTAAAGAGATTATAGCCACTTATCAGCAGGATAATACACTATGAAAAAGTGGGATTTGTACCAGGAATGCAGGGTTGGTTCAATATCAGGAAAAATATTACCCTAATCGACCATATCAGTAACAAAATCAACAGAAATCATATGATAATCTCAATAGATGCAGAAAAAGCTTTTGACAAAATACAGCACCCATTCATATTAAAAACACTAGAGAGCATAGGGATAAAGAGAGCTTTCCTTAAAATAATAAGAAGTATGTATCTAAAACCTACAGCAAGTATTACTTATAATTAAGAGAAGCTGAACACATTCCCAGTAAGGTCAAGGGTGAAACAAGGATGCCCATTATCACCACTATTATTCAACACAGTACTAGAAATGTTGGTTTTAGCAATAAGAAAAGAAAAATATATTAAATGAATTAGAATTGGCAATGAGGAAATAAAACTATCACTTTTTGTAGATGCTATGATGATATATATTTAAAGAATCCTAGAAAATCATCCAAAAATCTACTGGAAACAATTCATAACTTTAGTGAAGTTGAAGGATATAAAATAAATCCATACAAATTATCAGCATTTCTATTTATTACTGACAAAGCTCATCAGCAAGAGATAGAAAGAGAAATTCCATTTAAAATTACTGTAGACAAAATAAAATACTGCCTGCCAAATATACCTGCCAAGACAAACCCAAGAACTATATCAATACGATTACAAAATACTTCTCACACAAATAAAATTAGATCTAAACAATTGGAAAAATACAAATTATTCATGGATAGGTAGAGCTAATGTAATTAAAAGGACAATTCTGTCTAAATTAGTCTAAGTTGGTTCAGTGCCATACCAATCAAACTGCCAAAACATTATTTTATAGAACTAGGAAAAATAAAAACAAAATTCATCTGGAAGAACAAAAGGCAAAGAATATCAAGTAAATTAATGCAAAAGAAATTCAAAGGATGGTGGCTTAGCTGTACTAAACCTAAAACTACATTATAAAGCAGCAGTCATCAAAACCATTTGGTACTGCCTAAGAAATAGAGTGGTGGATCAGTGGAACAGATTAGCTATTCATGATGCAATAAGCAAATCCTATAGAAATCTAGTATTTGATAAATCCTCAAACTCCAGTTTCTGGAATAAGAACTCACTATTTGACAAAAATTGATAGGAAACTGGAAAGTAACATGTCAAAAACTCAGCATAGACTTACATTTCACATCCTATGACCAAAATAAGGTCAAAATAGATGCATGATTTGGGCATAAAGGATGATACCACAAACAAATTAGGAAAACAAGGATAATTTACTTAGCAGATCTTTGGAGAAGGGAAGAATTTATGCCCAAAGAATAACTAGAGAACATTATTATTATTATTATTATTATTATTATTATTATTATTATTATTATT
>JAJPUD010004832.1:161909-177420 GCA_023553655.1 Myrmecobius fasciatus | reverse complement strand
CTCTCTCTCTCTCTCTCTCTCTCTCTCTCTCTCTCTCTCTCTCTCTCCTCTCTCTTCTCTTCTTTCTCCTCTCCTCTTCCTCTTTCTCCTCTCTCTCTTTCTCTCTGCTGCACTGGAGAGAGATTAGAGGAGGAGGGTTAAAAAAATGTCTGAGTTTGTCTTAAAGGAGCCACGATCGATGCTGCCCGCTTCCAGTCCCCGTGCGTGTGTAAAGTGTGTGTTGCACAGGCGGAGAGGTGGATTCCGACCAGAATGCTAGAACCCGGAAGTAGTGGTGGCCATAACAGGTCGCGTCTTACACAATGCACTGGGCTGCATCAACTAACATCCACTGCAGGGGTGGGTGGGTGAACCGAGTGCTCGACGCTTTGGAGAGACTGAGAAGCTTTCAATTAAAACGCAGAGGCAGACAAGCAGGCAGGCAGGCAGGCAAGCAGTCACACACACACACACACACACACACACACGCACGCACGCACACACACGAACACAAGTATACTGTGACTGCTTTTATTTTATTTTATTTTTTACATTTCTAGGGTCTTCTCTCCCTCAAGCACCCCCTCCCTGAAGTCATTCTATTTAAACAAACTGGAAATCCACACAGGTCGGCCTTAGGAGTTATTTTCCAGAGGTTCATTACTTTCCTAGAAATTATCGAGGTCTGGTACTATTTTTTTCTTCCTGAGGGTGGCTGACGTGACCTAATCCTGAGAACTCCACCTCCCCCCTCAACCCCCGAGCCCGAAAATAGAAAGACGGGGAGGAAAAAGAGAAGAGAAAGGAGAGGAGGTTAGAAAGGAGAGTCTAGTGTTGCCCGGAAAAAATAAATAAACAAATGCCTGCCTTTTGCAGATCTTTACCCCCTGACACCCAGGGATTGATGCTCGGGCAGAAAATGGGGGAATGGTTAAGCCTTCCCATTTTCGTTCCTCACACCATCCCCCACACACGTCCCCCCCCCCCCCCCCCCCCCACGCCCCTCCCGCCTGCTGCCTCCCTCAGAGCTTTACGCTTCTAACATTGCTAAGTGACTGAGGGACTGAAACAATGAGATGAGCACAAGCAATCTGCCCCCAGTGCGTGTTTACAAACACTAAGCTATTTATGATCGCCGAAGATATAAACAAGACTCTGGGCTGGAGAAAGCTAGCTTCAGAGCCCAGGCTGGCTGGCTCTCCTAGGGGTGATTATTTTTTTCCGATTCCCGATTGCGTGAGCTATCTTCTCCGCCCAGACCACGGCATGTCTGCCGAGGACTCGGACCGGTCTTCTCCTAGCCCTTGTAGATGCCTCCCCCTGCCGCCTTTGTCTACAAGACGGAGCATTTTTTTTTTTCTCTGCACAGAACTCCCGGACAGCGCTCTAGCTAAGGCTACCACTTACTTCTCCCCGTTAACACCCTCCAACCCGCCTTAGCCCTGATCACCGCGAGTTCTTCCCTAGTAGTTCCCAACATCTCCTTTCTTCTGGGTAGAAAAAAACTCTCTGCTTTGAGAGAAAGAAATACCTTTCTGAGCCGAGTCGAAATTTGAAACTAAAACAAAGTCCCATACACATTTAGGAGTCAACCAACCAGTTAGGTGCATTTTCCCCTCCTTCCCTTAAATATAAATATCTTAGGGGTTTTCTTATTTTTTTCTCCCCTCCCCCTACCCCCACAATCCATTTTTATTTTTCCTCCCACTTGCTTCTAATCTGAGGAGATTTTGTACAGAAATTCGATGAACAAACCGAAAAACCTTAACATTTGAGCAGGGCTCTCTGTTCTTTTCAGCGCAGGATTCCCCCCCCCGCCCCGCCCCCCCTCTCCCAAGCCCAAACCTTAAAGAAAACTCCCCCTGCGGTATATTGGAAAATGAGCTCACCCAAATCTCGGTAGGCAGCAGTGGAGGAGGGTTGGTCCAATCAGAAACGTCTTTCCCGAAGACAACCGTGCATTGGTTGAGGGAAAAATCAATTATCAAATAATCGATCAGCAGGGAGCTTCGATCTGCAGGGAGTGCAAACAACTAGTGCTTATTCCCACACAGGCGGGGGCCAAAAGACTAAGTTCTCCAAAAGCGAAGTGTTTTCGCTCGTTTCCCTAGCCTTCCCAAAGCAGTTACTAGTCTCTGATCACACATCAACCTAGAGAAGGGGTCTAGCCTGAAGTTGGGGGTGAGGAAAGGGATGCGAGAGAGATCAAAGGGTATTCTTCTTTTAGAGACCGGATTCAGGGTTTATGGACGAAAGGTAGGAATCTTTAAAATTAATAAAACGGAAGCTCATTCCAGCTTTTTATGAGTAAAGTACAAGATGATGTCTGGATAGGCAACATGCTTCCGAAGTTGCTGAAAAGTTAGTTTATTTGAAGCTTGTGGGCGAAAAAAAAAAAATAGAGCGAGCGTCAGTACCTTTTACTTTACATGAAGTGCCAAGCTACATCGTTTTATACAGCATTCTCATAGGAAAAATTCCTTTGCGACATTTCATGCATTCAACCTGTCCAACACATGATAATGAAGAACTTCATTGGTAGGATCTATTTGAGACATTATCTTGCTTTCCCCTTCTCTCCTTCCGGAACCTCTCCTTTCTTTCCTTTTCCCTTTCTCCGTCCCCCCCTTTCTACTTTCCGAACGAGCTGGGAAGCTCAACATTGGCGTTTTGTCCGTGCCACTTAACATTCTACACGCTCTGCCTCATTCTATTGGATATATTTACTTCGAAAGAACTGACACTGCTCGAAAAGCGTATTTCTAGTACAGGGACATTTTCTATTATTATTTTTTTTTTCAGAACACTAGATTTAAGATGCCCCCCCCCATTTTTCTTTTGCAAAGACTTAACATTGCTCAGATAAATCTATTGGCTTTCATATACATTCATTAATTAGGTCATCGTGTTAAGTAAAAAGCGAACAAAATTTACTAACAGTAGCCAGAGTATCTGTACTTCCTAGCTAGTGTGTTAGAAATAGTTGCATGAGAAAATGGAAACTTCTTCCAGGCTCTTAAGAGGAGACATGTATTAAGGGCTTCAGTGCAATGAAAGTGCTGTGGTTTCATAAAACTACAGAAGCATTTTCAGATCACCCAGACAAGGGATCTGGTACAAGCAGTGTTTCAAAGGTCTTCTTCCTGCAACACAAGGCGTCTGCCGAAGCAGATAGATACCTGACTTTGCTTTCAAATGATCAGATTACTAGGTGCTTGAGGATTGTCTCATTTCTCGATCAGATCAGTTTAGTTTTGTGGAAGAGAAAAGTGTCAAATCACACAATGAAATATTCACATATAAGATTTAACGATACCTAAATGAGTTGAGAGAAAGGCTGTGTAACTAAAATTCACCAAGGAGAAAACAGCTGTAAACTGGACTTGGATAACTGTTACTCTTTATGGTTCTGAGGGGTGGAGTTAAAAATAAAATAAAACAAAACAAAACATCACTTCATATTCAGTTTACATCTTAGCCAGTTTCCTGACAAATAGGATTTCAAACTAAGGGAATACCAGCTGAGAATGAGTATTGGTTGGGTATAGGTTGGGAGCGAAGAAAGGAGGGGAGAGATTTTTAAAAAGTGTTTATTGTTTTTGCTTTACAGTAATTTGCCCTTCTTATTATTATTCCTTATCAGAAATGAAAATAAATGTTTCCAGATAAATCCACTTGAATAAAATCTTAAAACTTAACATCCCTAAATATTCAGCATCAATATTGCTTTATGTCTTAGATATTTAACATGTTCTATACTGATTGTTTTATAAATACCTATTAACAGGTTCCCTTCATTAAAAACATGTTTTCTTTTTGGCCTTCTTCATCTTTTTTTCTTCTCCTTCTCCTTCTTCTCTTCCTCTTCCTCTTTCTCCTCCTCCTCCTCCTCCTCTTCTTTTTCTCCTTCTCCTTCTCCTCCTCCTTCTCCTCCTCCTCCTCCTCCTCCTCCTCCTCTTCCTTCTCCTCCTCCTCCTCCTCCTCTTCCTCTTCCTCCTCCTTCTCCTCCTTCTCCTTTTCCTTCTCCTCTTCCTCCTCCTTTTACTCTTCTTCTTCAATTTCTTTTTAAAAGATCTTACTAGTTTGGGAGAGTGCCCTTCCCTGACCTAACCTTCATCTTCAACTCATTTTCCACTACACTTTAAATTAGGAACTTAACATAACTTACCAGGCTTTTATAAGATTAATTCAGAACAATCAAGGGACTAAAATACTTTTACAATGTAATTACAGTAGTACAAATTGTTTGCCCAAACCTCATTCTGGATAAGGATTTTACAATTAGCAAACAGTTATTACAGTTGGGACTTGCTGAGAGAAATTGCACTAAGGACGTCTAGAGTTGCAATATACTGGCCATTTTATATATATATATATATATTGCTGCCCAGCTATATATATATATATATATAGCTGGGCAGCAATTAATCATCTATTAAAAGGGGAAAAGTAAACGGACAGTTCCCCACTATCTCAGTAAACTACTCGAGACATTTATGTGTGTCCTATGACGGCAACGATCTCCAACTCACTACAGACTTCTGCCTTTTTAGGCAACAGAACTTTTTTATTTAGCCAGAACATGAGCCCCCTTTATTACTGTTCACCAGCACTTTCTTCATACCAAGCTTTGAAGTAATGGGTTTTGCATACTCTGCCCACGGTTTCCATCTCAAAGTATCTTTTGGATAAAGAGATGAGGCAGAAGTTGGCTGGTCATTAGGTCTCTCCCTCCCCCCCCCCCCCCCCCCCCCCCCTTTCCTTGCTAGAGAGGTGGCAAATGCGCTGGATAATGCAAGCCTGGGAGTGTTTTTTCCTGTGATCATCTTTGGCACCCTGATAGTTTGAAGTGATCGTGTATTTAGAATTCTATTCTTTTAATTTTCAGAAAGTTTATAATTTGAACTTGTAGTTAAAGGCCCTTATCCTAAGTTAGGAGACAACCTCAAAGTTCCCATTGATGAGTCATATCCAAATCCCTTGAAATGAAAGAAACTCCTTCTTTAGGTGGAATGTATTTGCCATCCCAGAATAAACAAAGGCTTTTTAATCAATCTAAGTTTGGTGGTTGTGTTCACCTAAAGATAAGGGTTTGTTTTATGCCACCATGACTTTTAAATGCCATTTTAAATGTTGTGATTGCTTTTTGTGTTTTCCTGTTGTGCTTATGCATTAGGCTTGTACTTTGGAAAGCACTAATAGGACACTCTTCCTTCTCCATTAACATTTGCATTTCAAAAAAAACAGCTAAAGAAAACATTTAAAAACTAGTGGAGATAGTAGAGGAATGCTGCAGATAAGAGCTAGAAGTGACATAAGAAAGGTACTAAAAAACCAGGGCTAATGAATAGCTGTGAGAAAAGTGAAATAAAGTATTTAAAGACCTATTAAAGGGGGAAATCTGGCAAGGTGATAGGAAAGGGGGTTAACTGAAGGGATTAAGGAAGAAGTGAATTAAGTGTCCATATACATACAGGGTTGTAGGGAGTTAGAGATTTGTTTACTGGTTTCTGCCACAGAAAACAAAGGTCTGGATGCAGTTCAGAAGTCAAGGAGAGGTCAGTTTAGGGTACCCAATAGTCATAGACAAACAGCTAAGTCATTCACTGTATTTTGAATTGATAATATGAAAGTTAGAAATGCTTTATGAAAAAAAATGCTTTCATCACTACCTTTTCTATTTCAAATCTTTAGAATATCTTACTTGGGGGTTGGGATGGGGAAGGACAGCGACCCTACAGTGTTTAACATAATTACCAGCTCTGACATTTTCCTAAGTTATAGAGGCCTTTTATTAATTAAATGGAGGGCTTAATAAAATATGCCTAATAAAATTTACGGTTGTCTTAAAACTTTCTAAACACTGCTATAAATTCTTAATAAAATTAACTGGGAAATGAGTTACTAGCCCACACTTTTGTCACCTAAACTTCTATATAAGCAGTGAATCTGGAGTGAAGGGTTTTGGAAGGCTTTTAGTAAAATAAAAAACGAGCCAAAGCAACCCAGCATTTTATTTTTTAACAAAAGTCATACTTAGTTTAGAGTAGGTTTCTTTATTTATAAAGCTTTCTAATGACTCCCCCTCCTCCAATAAACTTTCAACCTAAATAAAAAGGCAAGGTGTGAACATATTACACATACATACATATCTACTCAAGTGTTTATGTTTATATGTGTAGGTGAATAGATACCAAAATCTCTTCGGAAAGAAACATTGCATTTTCTGGGTGAAGTTAAATACTAAGTAGAGGAAAAGGATACTAGAACAATGCACAATCCTAGTACCTAACTACTCGGTATCTCACTTTCCAAAGCTTACTTTGTCTCCCGCCAGACAAATGAAAATTAAATAGCTGCATATTTAGACTCAATGTAATTAATGTTAACGCAACTTTTAAATAATATATCTTCTACACCCTCTCCCTCCCGGTCTGCATTTTGTTATTTTTAACAGGCAGGGTACTCAGCACCAGCCACAGTTCGTCTTTCTGTTTTGCAAAAATTCCTTTTTAAGCCATCCTATTTTAAAAGATCGATGAACCGTCATTAGCGCTGAGATACTTCACAGCTAAACAATTGCAATGCTGGTTGTTTAAAGTGAACAACATACTCGTACAAACCAAACCAACCCAACAGTCCTGGTCGATTGTTTTGCATCCGAAGGCTAGATCTTTTGTGCCGTCTACTGGACAATGAAAAAACTACAGCTACGACTCCTGAATCACTTTTTCTTTTCTATGCTATACTTTGGAGTTTGAATTTGGTGTTAAAAAGGAGAAAGAAAAGTAGCCCGGAGTAATGTTAGGTTGAAGCATATTTCAGAATCCAAGGGATAGGACATAAGTAAGATAAAAACCAAGCGTTAACTGAACTTGACTTGTGTTTTCAAAGTCTGCTTGATTTTATATATACATATACATACATACACATAAACACACATATACATACACACAATCCAGATTTGGAATTTAGATGAATAGAATTAAAAGAAAATGCCATTGCTAAAACAATATCCTTTAAAATAATTTCTCCTTAGGAGTAGAATTGAATTGACACCCAAGTTACATTCTTTGACTGCCTGAGTAATATGGACTCTATAGAATAATTTGGAAGTAAAATCAATTCTGTTTTCAGTTAATTGAGAAAAATATTTTTAGGAGAGGAGAAATTAAATAAAAAGAAAAATTCGATGAAGATCCACTTTATTTCTAAGAGATGAGGGAAAAAAGCACCTCGGCTTTGGAAACCAAAATAAAAATGTATATGCTTTTATGTAACATCAACTATTTGAGATCACTTTAAACAACAGCAACAAAAGGTCTGTATAAAAATATTATATAGACCTTCATTATTATTTAACATTTATACAACTAGCAATATATAGGCTTGTATAAACCTTTTAAAAAGTGAGGGAGATCCAGCTTCAACATATTAATTACAGCAATTCGATATTTAACAAGTCAGAAGAAATATGTTGCATATATACACATATGTGCATGTATACAAACATACATGCATAACACATATGTATATACACAATACTATATATTCACATATACATTTATTTTATTTGAGAAGTGTTGGTATTATAGAGGTGACAAAGTTTTACAGATGATCTGAAAATTATTAATAGTATTTATTTGTCTAAATTTCTAATTTAATTTTAATAAAACATGGTAGGGTACTTTTAATAAAAGTCAAAAGGAGACAATTTAGAACACTTTATCTTTAAAATAAGATAGAAATATATTTAGTCTACTTTCAGTATATATTGTGATAAAGCATGAACTCTTCTTATAATTTTAAATGATGAATTCTCAACTTGAGATCTACTTCTGAAACTAAATTGCAAAGTGAAAATACAGGATGATTTCTTGGAAGGAGTAGTTTAGATGAAATGGTATGTGACTAGGAGTGACAAAGGAAGATTGTAGAGGACTGAAAAGTGAGTTGTGAGGAAGTAGAGACTGAGTGTTATCTACTTAAGAAATTAAGGAATAAAAGGGAAGAGAGGGAGAGTTTAATAGTTTGAGTAAGCATTATCATTAATATAATTATAGAAGACAAAAATAAATAGTTTACTAATTAGGAAAAGTTATTAGGGGATTACTTATTGGGAGGGGGGAAACCTAACATTCAAACAGAAACATGATAGATGACTGAAATTATTTGAGGATTAAATTGAGAGATAATGAGTTATTTCACAAGAAGGAATACCTCTGTTATATTATTCTAAATTAATAATGGAAGTAGTAAGCTATTTAGTACAAGTCTGGTATACTTGACCTATTAGTAAAAATAAAAACAAATGGCAAAGCCAAATGAGTTAGGTTTAGCATCCCAGCTTGAATAGATGAAGGAACATATTCTGTGAAAACTTTCAGGCAAAATATTAAAAAGTAAAAAATATATTAACACTTTCCGTACATTTTTATTGTTAACCAATTGCTGAAAAGCTGCATAATTAAGTGGACAGAAATCTTCTTTAGAGTCAGGAAAACCTGACTGAAGTCCTATCTCTTAAACAGCTTATATGACTCTGGGCAAGTCCTTTAACCCTTCAAATGCCAGGTGATTCTCCAATATGCAGCATTTATCCACAGGCTTTGGTACAAGGATTTTGGGGAGGGGAAGGGAAATTCCCTTAGTAAATTAAATTACTGTATTGATCCTGCTTGTTGAATTGCTAATAAAACAAAAGTTCCAGGTTTTTTTTATTTTTTTATTTTATTTATTTATTTATTTTTGAGGAATAAGTGGCTGCTAAAATAATGTGGAAGAGAGGGGAAAAAAAATAAACCAACCACAAAGCATTTACTTGATGCTAAGATCCTGTTTCACCACCTATGCATATCCGGAAATTTTTCTTTTCTAGGTAAAATTTTTCCAAAGCGTAGCAGATGACATTTATATCTATTCTCCTTCACTTAAAAAAAAAGCAAACAACAACAACAAAACAAACAAAAAAAAAAACCCAACAACCCCCCCCCCAAAAAAAAAACCACCTAGGCTTTGATGTTTTTCAAGGATATCACATAATGATTACCTAATACTGTTCTTCCTTGACTGACTTGGGTCAATGTCAGTTTTAAGGATTATAACTAATGGATGAAATAAAGAACCCGATACTTCATGGAAGACATTGCTTCTCTATATGGGACAGCACCAAGTAAATGCCTTTCTCCTAATCTGATGAAGGATAACTTTATTTCTATCTAGTACAATGGACATATCTATGGATCTTAATTAAGAGACTGATTTTCTTCACGGAGCGCTACATGCAAATGTCCCCCTGCAAGGACTCCCCTTTTGCCTGTTTTCTGGGAGGAGAAAAAAGGAAAACTCCCTGCACTTTGCAATCTGAGCCTGACTCAACTCTGATTTCTCCAGTCCTGTTCCTCTCCCTCCCACATTCTTGCCTCCAGGTCTGTTGTTCTTGGTTTTGACCTTTTCCGTGTCCCTTTGCATATAGGTGGAAAGTCTTCTGGTGCCCTCGGCTCCTCTCAGTCTGTGCCCGAATGCAGGCCGGACTTAGGGAGTTGGCTAACTGCCTCTGTCCTAAGTCTTTCAAACTCCGACTCGGAAGGAGGCGTGGGTTGTGTGTATGGAGGGGGAGGGGAGTGACTGGTGCGTACTGAAGGACGGGGAAGGGGGCTGCCATCCTACCCGGTATCCGTCTCTGTAGTACCGAAAGAATGTGGGAAGTGAGGAAAGCGACCGAACAAAAACCCTCCTCACCCTCGAACAGTACTTTTCTCTGCTCCTCTGGTTCTCCATCCCCTAGAACAACACCTTTCTTATCAATTTTCCCCACAGGCTCCTACTAAGGTCCTTTGTGAGGCCCGGAGGAACCAGTGTGGGGCAACCAGGATTAAGGCAAGTAGGGAGCTGGAAGGGGGAGTGAGAGTAAGGTACCAAACTTTTTCAGATATGAGCTCAGGTTACTTCTCCCTTCACCTGAGACCTCTCACGCCGGGAGTTACTTCCTCTTACTGTTTGGAGCATGATTCTCTGGAACTGTGCTACCCGTCAAGGCAAGGCAAGGGTAGCTCTTGTACCCCCTTCTTCGTTCCTCTCTGATATCCGCCCCCTCCATGCCTCACCTGGCTTCCTAGTGCTCCTGCCTTATTTACCTCTTATTTACCACTACCTGCAGGATAATGCCTTGAAGATCTTTAGTGGTCCCCCCTTCTCTTTCGTTCCCAGTTCCCCTCTTCCTCAAAGGCCTTGATTGAAGGGAAGCTTAGAGTTTAGGAAAGCACCAAGTCAGAGATGCCCTTCCCCTTCTCTTCCTCCCCTCCTCTCCACTTCCCCGCACTGCATCAAAGTTCCCCTTAGCCGCACACAGCTGGAAACAGGGGATATTTGTCGCTGACGTTATTATTTCAGGTGTGCTAATGGGATTAGAGCCCGTGTGAAAAATGTGTGAGGATTAATGCAATTCCATCTCCCAGGTACCAGCTGCCACCCCTGTCTGCATAGCTTGAGGATGTAACCCAGAGATGAAAAGTGAAGGTTCAATCTCCAGATCCTCATCTCAGCCCCAATTCAATCCTCTTTCTTCTTTCCCATCTCTCTAGCCCTTGGCGCAGGTCAGGCAGCCTGGACCTGGCAAGTGAAAGGCGATGCCACTTTGGAGATCTGGTCCCCAGGTTTGAGGACAAGTCTCACACGTTTCTGGAAGATGTTAATTGGGAGGGAGTGAAGGAGGGACACACACACACACACACACGCACACAGACAGAGACAGACAGAGACAGAGATAGAGAGACAGAACAGAGACAGAAACAGAGACAGACAGACACAGGGAGACACACACACAGAGACAGAGACAGAGACAGAGAAACACAGAGACAGATACAGTCTGAGAGCGAGAGACAGAGGCATAGGCAAAGACAGAAAGACAAAGACAGCAGAGAGAGACAGAGACCAACACACTTGTACATACACACACAGTGAAAGAAACACACAGACACAGAGACAGAGACAGACTGACAAAAAGAGAAACAAACTGACATAGGGAAATAAAAGAAAGAAATGAGAAAGACAGAAATAAAGACAAAGAAACTCAGAAAGAGTGTGTGGGTTAAGGAAGGAAAGGAGGAAAATCAAGAAAAGGAGCCTGGAAATTACTAAGGGAATTATACAAATATTCCTCCAAGCCACCACCTCTTTATTTTAATGTGTTGCTATATGAATCTGTGGGTGCATTATCAGAGAGTTTTCATAATTGCATATTAACTTTACTAAATGGATACACAGAGCTATTTGAACATTGATTTTGTTCATTTGCAAACAATTCTTCATAAAGGAAGAAAAAAAGAAAAAAGGAAGAAGGAAGAAAAAGCAACAAAGAAAAAGAAAAGAAGAAAGAAGAAAATAAATAAAGAAAGAAAAACAAGGGGGGTATTATGTCATTCTCTCATTTTAAGCTGGCAAAAGAGAAACATTAGACCTTTTTTTTTTAAAAAAAGGGCTTTCCTTTGTTATTCAAGAAATCATTCCACCACTTCAATATAGTAAGTATAATTCTGCTGTCATTTTATCCACCCAGTGTCTTTCTTTTCTTCCTCTTTCACCCCTTCCCTTAATTTTTTTTATCTCTGCACACCCACACCCGCCACCAAACATCTACACTCACAACCACACTATCTTTTTCTTCTTCTTCTTTCTTCCTTCTTCCTTCTTCTTTCTCCTTTCTCCTTCTTTCTCTTTTCTTTCTTTCTTTCTTTCTTTCTTTCTTTCTTTCTTTCTTTCTTTCTTTCTGTCTCCCTCTCTCTTTCCCTCTCTCCCTCCTTTCCTTCCTTCCTTCCTTCCTTCCTTCCTTCCTTCCTTCCTTCCTTCCTTCCTTCCTTCCTTCCTTCCTTCCTTCCTTCCTTCCTTCTTTCCTTTCTTTCTTCTTCTTTCTCCTCCTCCTCTTCTTCCTTCTCTTCCTCTTCCTCTTTTTCTCCTCCTCCTCTTTCTTCTTCTCCTCCTCCTCCTCTTTCACTTCCTCCTCATTCTTTTCATTTTCTCTTATTCTTCCTCCTCCTCTGCTTTTTCCTCTCCTTTCCCTTCTTTCCACCTCTCTTTCTTGATTCTTAATCTAAAATTTATGTTTTCATAGGAAGCCAAAAGCTTATCTTCTCGTCTTTCTTTCTTTTTTTTAGGAAAGCATAACTTCAGAACCTCTCTGGACCTCTCATTCATAGGGGAGACCTGGAAAAGTCAACTGGAAGGAGGAAAAATGATGATTTGTAATATGAATTGCTACCCCCCCCACAAAGGCTTAGTAACTCCTGTTAGGGTAGGTGTTAGAAAGATTCTTTTCACTGTATGGTCCTCTGAGCTTCCCTTAGGGAAAAATTGGGGAAAAAAGGAGGTGGGGGGAGGACCAGGAGCTTTGTCTGATTCTGAAGATTTGCCTCCTAGAAATCTTTCCTTTTTTTTTTTTATCTCAGGGCTCAAAGCAATTCATAACTATCTCCTAGAAGTGACCCCAGAAAAATATACCCAAATTACATAAGAAGGGGGATAAGAAGACAGAATCTTATTTGCTATGGGATTTTTAAAACTTCCTTCAAAGGGTCATCAACAGCACTGTTCATCTCCACAAACTGACCTTTTAAGGAAGTGAGAAAGTATCTTAGAGTCTAAACAGACACCCCATTGGGGATGTTTGGATTTCAAGTTTATAGCAGCCTTTATTTTCTCCTGATCCTGCAAACACCAACTGTGATCAAGAAATAGTCTACTGTATAGTTTAGAGACATTCCATAATTAATTTATTTTATGGATAAGGTACTTTTTAAAAGCAACAAATTATAATTCTTTGAGTGGTCTCACTCATTGGGTCATCCCAATTTTCATTTCCAACTTAAGGTAGTTCTTCTAAAACATATTTGTTATCTGTTGCCTCTTTTCCAGTTCTGGTTTGTCTTTGTCTTTTATTCCTAAGCTTTTTCTTTATTCCTTAGCTGTTTCTGTGTTTGGTCTGGGACGTGAATTCAAAAATCCTTTTTGGTTTATGCTTCCTTATGGGCTTGTTCCCTACTCCTGTCTAGATTTTTCATTTTGTTGATTCACTTCCTGAAACTATGCAATACATGCTTCTGTTGCCTACTTATATAGATGCAAAACAATCATCTCTAAGACTCAATAATTTCAATTTCAAAAGTACGTATTTCTCTAACTTTAGAAAGGAAACTGCTTTTGTTAACCCATCCCCTGAAAAATTTACCCCAATGTTTATAACTTTTTTGTCAGTTTACTTTTCTGAGTGTGAGTGAAATATTCTAAGTGATAATGAACCATTTAACTTGCCTACATTAATATTATAAATATAAGTAATAGACTTTTTGACAATTATATTTCCCCTTTTGGTTATATTTAGTTTTTGTTTCTCAAATAGCTCTAAGATGTAAGGCAACTTGGCATAATGGAAAGATCATTCATCCTGGCTTCTAATCTTATCTGTTTTATGAATTAGCTGGGAAATAATTCTCAATACTGAAATGAAGTGGGAAATAAGCCACAATACTAATAACTTAAATATAAACTCTTTATCTTTGTGTGTGACTTGATTTGAATCAAAGTATATCTGAATTCATATGATAACAAATCATAGTATGCTTTTGTGTTGATTGCACAGTTGTATGCTTAACATTAAAAGTATGTAACATACTTGTCTTAGGGGACATAAAAACATTAAGTGGCCAGCAAAACAAATATATGCAACATTCCACCTTTGCACTTGAATTAGTACTACATTTTGTAAAACTTCTTACTCCCATAGATCTGTCTATCTATCCATTCATCTATCTATCCATCTATCTATCATCTATCTATCTACATATATGTATGTTTATATCATTTCATAGAACTAGTTAAATTTTTAAAATATAAATTCAAAATTTCACCATTGTGACTGTCTCAAATTTTATAATGCTGTGGCATTTAACTTATTTGAAGAAATGTTATTAAAGATAATAACTGACATCTAAATATGTACACATATTCATTACATGTGCATATAATAATTTCATTTTTTTATTCAGCTCATTGACACACCCAGTTTTTTGTCTCCATTCTTTTATAAGAAAATGAATACAAATGAAGCTACTTATTTATTGGATTGCTATCTCTCAGCTTCCTCCTTCCAATATTCAAAAGTACATTCTTCAGCTGTAATTTCTAACTCACTATAGTTTCTTAATTTGAAAATGATAACTTCATATAGGTTGAGAAATAAATGGAAAGAAAAAATTGATAAGGAAAGTAGAAGGTACCTCATTTACAGGATTCTCTTTCCCCCACTCCATTCCCCATGCCATCATACTGTGGCAGTTCTGGGATTGGGATTGTAATCAGAGAACTCAGATTTGAATCCTGACTGGGCCACTAAGGAGCTGATAATTTTGGGCATCAGTCTTCATTCAAAACTAATTAGCTCTATGACAAATTCCTTGATCCTTCTGCTAGACCTTACTTTTGCTATATGTTGATTAAAATGAATCATTCACCTTTAAATATTAAGGAAAAGTTCTTATCCAAAAAGGAAGTTTTCAGTTTGTTTTCTCTAATGCACACATTTTGAAGTTTGGCTTCTTTTCAGGAATGTTACACACTGAACCATCATAAGTATAGATACCAAGAGTATGGACAGATTTATATTTTTCTCTGCCAAGTAATGCTCATATATCCCAATAAATAGACCACTATTTCACAATGGATTTTTATGTTTTACTTCTTTAAAATATCTAAATAAACTAAAATTCTTGCAGTTAAAGAAAGTTATATCAACTTTTAAAAAAGGAAGAAATCAACAGAAGAGGTATGCATTAGCATAAATATTTGAGAATTTAAAAACTATAAAGTTGAAAAAATGTTGTAAGTTACATTTTAGAATCCCACTGGACATTCTAAATATACTCTGGCAATAATAGTCACTCAACTACAGCACCCAGTATTTTAGTGATCCATTTCTTAACATATTCATGGACTTGCCACCAATAACCAATGGATGGGCACTACTAATTATCCACATTCCTAGCTAAGAGTGGAACATTTTCTGCCTAAAGCTGAATATCTAGTTTCATATACTAAATTGCTATTGTTTTGTTTCCTTTGTGGAAATTTGGCTATTTTCATCTTTCACACATTTTCATCTTTATGACAATTTGCCAGCACTTTCCCCTTCTTCTAACCAGATTCAGACAGATAAGTGTTACAGATTTTGTTATTTTTACCATTACATTTATCGGGCTTACTTGTTCATGGCTTCCTGCCAAGGATCCTTCCTCAATTGCTCTTAGCTTTTTACCCCCAGGAGGGGATAGTTTGAATTTGTTTCAAAAATTCTCTTGCTCTTTTTTTTTTTTTGCTTTTTCCTTTTCTTTGAGTCTGTAATTTAGTTCTGCTGACACAGTTGGTTAACCCCATACTGGGGAACTGATTAAAAACACTTTCTAAAAATGTCTATTCCCATTGCTGGTATTAATCAGTCTCTCTCTCTCTCTCTCTCTCTCTCTCTCTCTCTCTCTCTCTCTCT